>JAQJVL010001536.1:0-115000 GCA_035578905.1 Stictocephala bisonia
AAAAAAAACAATTCGTACATTTTATATAGTATAATGAGAAACTGATTTTTTTTCGGACTGAATGGTCATTAATACTATATTAAATACATTTCATATAGTATAACGTGGCTCGAGCGAAGCCACACAAGTTCTTCTGCCGCTACTTACGTTACCCTCTCGGGTGTGTCACTGTGCCGCAGTGGTATCGACTTCGTCTCACAAACGAAAGGTTCTCAGATCGATCCCGGCACCGGCCACCGACACTTTTTGCCAGCATTAAATAAATACAATTTTTTAAATAAATACGCCGTGACGTCGTCAGATGAAAGAGCGCGAAAACGGCGTGACGTCACACCAAAACAACACTGACCTAGGACAACGTCGCGGGATTCCACGTGCTCGTAGTAAACTTGACCTTCAAGGTCACCACGTGGTGATTATCAATGAAAGGTCAACGACCTTAGTAGTAAACAATAGTAAAGTTGACCTCTGAGGTCAACACGTGGTGATAAGGTCGGCAACCTTGCTGATAAGGTCGGGTACAAAGTCCAAGGTTGCACCAGAACCGGCATACTACACTACTGTGCACACTTTGAAATATCAAACTTACGAAATACCAATATCAATAAACTAGTTAAAAGTATAAGTTTTGAGTGGCTATTAGGGTGTTTAGATTGTGGGTTGACCAGGGAAATTTGTGTATAGGACGGAGCGCTCGGGACTGTGTGGGTGAGCAATTATGTCGTTTTTTTCTGTTGTTTTTCTGTTGTTTTTTCTGTTGTTACTAAAAGACCTAACGTGCTGGATTTCATTACTGGAATTGAATCGGCTGCTCAACAGCTACCTGAGGAGGATGCCGATCAGTTCAGGTGTGAGGCCAGTATCGCCCTAAAGAAAATCCAACCCACCAAACCTAACCTCTGTAAAACTGAACTCAACGCTCTAAAGGCCCTCAAAAGTGAACAGGACATAAAACCTTTACCTGCAGATAAAGGAAATGCCACAGTCATATTAGATAAAACTGCATACGAACACAAAATTCAAGAAACTCTTAAAGATGGAAAATACACAGTACTAAATAGAGACCCAACAAAATCCTTTGAAAGGAAAATTGAACAAACCCTTAGAAAACACAAAAAATACATGCCCGATAAATTACGTAGTAGGCTAACACCACATCACTCCAAAACACCACACATGTATGGCCTACCCAAAATTCACAAACCTAACATTCCCTTACGACCTATTGTCAGCTCCAGAGATTCTCCTTCCCGTGAATTATGCAAGTTTCTCCTTCCAATAATCACTCCTTTGGCTAACAACACAACGTCACACGTAAAGAATTCAAAAGAATTCACTGAAATGACAAAAACCATGACCATAAATAATAATGACATTCTTGTAAGTTTTGATGTAGTTAACTTGTTCACTAATATTCCGGTAAAAGAAACTCTAAGAATAATCGAAAACAGGCTTAACCAAGACACTAAACTTTCAGAACGTACCAAACTGCCTATTCACGTAATAATGGAACTTTTACAGCTTTGCACTGAATGTAATCACTTTGAAATAGATGGTCAAATATATCGCCAGGATGATGGTATGGCAATGGGTTCCCCACTATCACCTATTTTCGCCAATATCTACATGGAAGCGTTTGAGGAACAAGCAATTGCTTCCTCAAATCTCAAACCTAAGGTTTGGCTTAGGTACGTGGACGACATATTTGTCTGCTGGAGTCACGGTGAACCTAATTTAGAAGAATTTTTAAAACACTTGAACAAGGTTTCACCCACCATAAAATTCACCATGGAAAAAGAAATAAACAATAAATTATCATTTTTGGATGTAAATGTAGAAAAAACAAAACATGGCCTAAAAACATCAGTCTACAGAAAACAAACTCACACAGGCAAATACCTCAATTTCAATTCTAACCACCCACAAATTGTTAAAGAAGGAGTAGCCCTCTCTCTCTTTGATAGGGCCCGAGCCATATGCTCAGACAAAACTAAACTAGACAATGAACTAAACAATGTTTCCAAAGATCTAATAAACAATGGCTACCCTCAGTCTCTCATAAACAAATGCAAACAAATAAGAAAACGCAAACAAACACCCACTGACACAGAAAAGCCGAAAGCATTCATGTCCATTCCATATACGCCTAACCTTTCAGAAAAAATCAGACGCATAGCTAGGAAATACAAAATCAGAACGTCATTCAACACACAAAACACATTAAGACAGTCTTTAACTAAAACTAAACCAAAGAATGAGGAGCAATCCTCCAAAAATGTAGTTTATTGCATTACTTGTGAACGCAATGAAAAATACATAGGGGAAACAAAGAGACCACTGGAAGTTAGGCTAAAAGAACACAAAAATAACATTAAAAAAGGAAACACTATACATTCTAAATTAGCTGAACATGCCTGGAACAATGAGCACAGATTTAACTGGGATAACACTAAAATACTTCACAGGGAACCACATTTTCTTAAACGTAAATTCATCGAAGGTGCCTTTATGAAACTAAATAATGAACAAGTAATCAGTCAAAGTAGCATAGAAGTTAGACCCATGTGGGTTCCTTTACTTAAAAACACACTTGATAAAAAGTTCAATACACTCATGACATCATCTAACCAGAATCCTACACCACCTGCACCTATAACAATTAAACACCCCATTAGTCTACGGCCCCGTCCCCGTACCTGAGTCACCTCCAGCACTCAAAAATTACTACAACCTGCTAAAAATCCACCATCATAAACTTATAAGGGAAGCAAAATCTAAGCAAGCAGAAGAGTTTATAACGACTAGCTCTAATTCCTCCAAAGCTACTTGGCAGGTTATCAATAGTTGCAGGAATTCCCATAAACAATCTAAAGGTAGTGGTGTGGACGAGCTGGTTCATGAGGGGCAAAGTGTACGTGATCCGAAACTAATAGCTTCAATTCTTAATCAATCTTTCGTGAATGTAGCAGAGAATCTGGGTCTGCATCAACCTCAGAATCCCCCTCAACCTAAGCAATCATTATTTTCTCACATAAAACGTGTTCCTAATTCCCTGTATTTCTCTGAGATACTGGTTTCTGAAACTATTAGTTCTGTAAACCTTTTGAAAAATAGCCACTCCTTGGACATATTTGGTATTTCGTCAAGTCTTTTGAAGGAATATGTTCAAGAGCTGGCACCTATCTTGACATATTTATTTAATTTCTCTATATTGGAAGGTGTATTTCCTACTGACTTGAAAATCACCAAGACGATACCAGTTTTGAAAAAGGGAACAAGCGGATCTGACCCTAACTCCTACAGACCCATATCGATTGCTCCGATTATATCTAAAGTTTTTGAAAGAATTGTATTTAACAGACTCTATTCTTTTTTTAACCTCAACAACATAATATCGGATAGCCAGTTTGGATTCAGACCAAACTTGGATACATCTTCTGCAGTAGCATCAGTCATGAAGCGTGTACTGACCTCTCTTGATTCTGGCGACCACACTGTAGGCCTTTTTTGCGATCTTAGTAAGGCCTTTGATGTTGTTGATCATGTCATTCTCTTACAGAAACTGGCTGCATACGGCGTCAGGGGTTTTCTTCTTAACTGGTTCAGGTCCTACTTGTTTGGTCGAGTCCAATGCGTCCAATTTTCTAGCTTTGGTGAAACCCACACGTCTGAATTTTCTACTGTCAAAACAGGCGTGCCTCAGGGCTCTGTCCTGGGGCCTTTGCTTTTTATCCTCTATATAAATGATCTTCCTAAATACGTTAACCCTGGTATAGATAATTCACCACTCTCTGTTTCTTTATTTGCTGACGATACATGTCTCATCTTAAATCACAATAATTTTTCTTCTATAGTCGATATTTTTAATCACACTTTCTCTCAACTTATTCAGTGGTTTTCATCAAATAAATTGTACCTAAATGTAGCCAAAACCAGTATTATTGAATTCCATCCTCAACGCACATATAATATTCCAAACATATTTTGCATGGGCGACACTATTTTGGACAACACTCTGTCAACTAAATTCCTTGGAATCTATCTAGATTACAATTTGTCATGGGGCACTCATATTTCTAAGCTAGGGAGCCAGCTGAACTCCGCTATATTTGCCCTGAGATGTTTGTCTTCATTCGCCTCTAGTAAGGTCCTCAACCTCGCGTATTATGGCCTTATTGAGAGTCGATTGAGATATGGAATTCTTTTCTGGGGTTTCTGTAATTCTACTTTATTTAATCGAATATTTATCCTTCAAAAGAGGGCGCTAAGGATTGTCTGGGGTCAGGACCACAGGGCCAGCTGTAGGGAGCTCTTTCGGGCGAGTGGTATCCTCACACTAACCAGCCTTTTAATATTTGAGGTGGTGGTATATGTTTTTAAAAATAAAATCAAATTCCCTATCCATAATCATAACTACAATACTAGATGTAAAAACAATTTTACCATTGAAAAGTGCAATCTGGATCTTTTTAAAAATTCTGTTTTTAATTTTGGCCCTAAATATTTTAATCTTCTCCCTCAAAATATAAAATCAATCAATAGTTTATCTCAGCTGAAAACATGTTTGAGAAGCCATTTGGTCGGGAGGGCTTTCTATACCATCGATGAGGCTCTTATGCAGCCTTAAGGGGTAATGTTGGCTGTTTTATTTTTATTTCACTACCTTAAATATTTTTCTTAATGTAGCAGCTCTTACTGTAATAAAATAAATGTCAATATTGGCTTGTGTAGGCTATAGTGAACAATTGTCTTAGAATTAATTTACTTATGATTTTATTTGTGTATTATTTTATGTCCTTGATTAATATGTTATTTTTGTATTATGACTTGCATAGAAAACTGTAACAGTTCATATTGTGTCAATAAATTAATCTTGAATCTTGAATCTTGAATCACCGCATTTTTGGCGATCTCGGAGCGTACGTCCCTGACCTCGTCAGTCTGTGTATGGTTGTTGTCAAGTGTAGTTATGTTTGTCTAGTCCCCGTGTTTTATCACCTTGGAGGGAACTTCGTAGACACTGCATTTGGATTGTATCATCCTCACTTCGTACCTGGGACGTCTAGACGCCATCGTCACTGCGGGTCGTAAGACTTCATCATTGTTGTAATATTTGATTATGGTATTGTTTTATTCCTAATATTTGTTGTCTTTTCAGGTTAAAATGTAATTTTAATAGTAGTCTCAGTCCTTCCGAGTCATATATATATATATATATATATATATATATATATATATATATATATAATATAATATATATAATTTTTTGTGCGTGTTGAATGTTATTTTAAATTATTTGTGTTTTTCAGGTACCTATATTTATGATTAGTTAATGTAATCTTATTTCAGTCTGATTTGATATTAATTTTATTGTGTTTTACATTTTTCGTTGATATCGTGACCTTGACAGCGCCTAATTGGCTATATTAATTTAACCCTGTTAATATTTTTTATATTTAGTAGAAGTTCATTTTGTTGTACTCCATTCTAGGATCTAGGTTAAAATGTATATAATTATTAAAGTAGATAAGTTTATTAGTTTAAGAACGTAGTTTTATAACATGTTTGTGTAGATGTAATTTAGTTTTTAGCACTTGAAAAAGGTTTGGGTTTTACCAAATCGAAATGTCGTGATTGTTATTTTTCACGTAATGATGGCAAATGTCCAACTACCTTTATCTCCCTCATCTGATACTCCATCATTAACAAATTTCAAAAACAAAGTTATGTCGAATTGTGTCTGGATAAGAGGAAACAGAAAGGGGCATTCAGAAGGATTATTACCCACGGATAGACTATGTACAGGGCGTTTCAAAAAGGACTTTACAACTTTGAAAATTCAAATAAATTTTATTAAACAAGGTGCAGAGCTGGTTTTGGTGTTATTTTAAAGGAAAAAAACTTCGTTTTTTTTACCTTAAACTAAAGATGTTCTATGTGGCTTCCGTTGATTATTCTGCAGACATCCCATCGGTAGTCGATTTCTTCCCAGACTCGCACTAGCATTTCAGGTCTAACTTGCTCAGCAGCAGCGTAAATTCTTGCTCTAAGTTCAGGTAGAGTGGCCGGCAAAGGAGGTACGTACACTATATCTTTTATGAAACCCCATAAGAAAAAATCTAGCGGTGTCAGGTCTGGGATACGGGGGGGGGGGGGGCATGCAATTGGTGCATCACGGCCAATCCATTGACCTGGGAAGCGGTCATTTAGAAAATCCCGGACGTCAGTCAGATAGTGTGGTGGTGCGCCATCTTGCATAAAGAAAACATTTCGTTCTCGGTCATCCTCATCGATCTGTGGTATTAAAAAGACCTGAAATGCTAGTGCGAGTCTGGGAAGAAATCGACTACCGATGGGATGTCTGCAGAATAACCAACGGAAGCCACATAAAACATTTTTAGTTTAAGGTAAAAAACTAGAAGTTTTTCCTTTAAAATAACACGAAGACCAGCTCTGTACCTTGTTTAATACAATTTATTTGAATTTTCAAAGTTGTAAAGTCCTTTTTGAAACGCCCTGTATTTGAATAAAAGATAAAAATGATTCAATATTCAAATGATCACTTTAAAAAGCTGTTTTAACCGTGATGAGATAGTACGAATTTTAATACATAAAGTAATTAGTAAATTCGAAAATTGTCAATAAAATAGAAGTAAATGTTTTAAAAATTCTAATTGACTGAAAAACCTAATATGAATACTTTTGGAAGTTCAGTGCGTGTTTATAGTAATTAAGAAAATGTGTATGGATCCATTTTAATACTAAATAAAAATAACATCAAATACACTTAAATACTTTTTAATGATTTATTATCAATTAAGTTTAAATTCATATTATATACCGTAGTGAATACATAATTTTATAACAGGATAACATTCCTGTTCATACTATATGTATTTCTTAGAAAATTGAAATACTAGTGCAAATATATAGGAGATGTTAATTATGCCCGTATTAAAATATTTACTTACGTAAGTTTAGATGTAAACTTTAGGTTATATTTTTTATTATAGAGTATATGAAGTATATATTACTACTGTCTGACAACATGTTACGTTCACCTTATAAACAATGTTGGAACACAAACGCAATATATGTTAAATCAGATATTATAAATATACTTTGTCGAATAATGTGAAAGGGCTAGAGGCATAGTGAGGACATACATTGTATGACAGTTTGTTACTAACTAATAACTCATGGAGTTTCAAAACAATCAGCGCAATGTAACTGGATGTCAAAGAGTAACATACACAGCTAGAAGGTATATTAGCTACATGATCAGTACATTTTTAGTTACGTTTAGGAATTAACTTTTACGGTTAACTTACTCCATCTACATTATAAAACAGGCTACGTTTAAGCTTCTAGTTGAAATGGAAAGGAAGAGATTTTAGAAATAGATTTAAAATAGCTTAGACAGTAACTATTAGAATGTGAAATATGAAATACATACTATTCCCATTAGCTATGTAAAGTAACGAAATATTTTACCCTACTCTATGATTTTTTCCCCTACCTAAAGAAGTCATTATTCATTTCTAAGACGCTGAACTAAAAGATATGGGTGAATGAATGTAGATGAACGAGTGTTACTGTCAGAGTTCAACTAAGCTCAGAAAGGACTATTTATTAATAGCCCAATAACCAGGAGAACTATGGAACCTACAGGTTTACGTGAAATCCGAACCACTTAGTGTTGGCTTGATTTTGAGCTAACTGACATTTTTGCAAAGCACATTTTTGCTCATATAACTATAGAACAAAATAGAAAACTGTCCACTCATATGGATTCGGTGAAGGCGGCTTTCTTTTTCTGGTGTTAGTTACCTCATAGTTCATGTTCGGTTTTGACAGGTAGCGCCAGGGGTCTCTCTATCTCTCTCTTCGTCCCTCTTTTTAGCATACGCGGATGAGACTAACAGCTGAGCTAATGTTACGCAAACAGTCACCCGAGTGCATATTTGAGACCAATCACCGTTAGATAGCAGCACACGTGTGCATATTCAGAAAGTTTATTGCCTTCGACAGTCTGTATTTTTCTACGATATAACACATGAGGAAAATTAGAATTTTAATTATCTTAAAAGAAGAGTTTACTTTGGTAAAGTCATTGAGAGGACGTGTAAGGCACCCGTTTTTGTCTTGTCATACTACCGTGTATGTTTTTATGATTCAAAATGTCATAAAAAGTGGAATAATGGTGCCAAAGTACTGGCACAAACTGTTTCCAATATTAAACACTAAAAAATCAAAACTTTGAAAATTACCAGTTTGACTCCCAAACATTTTTTCTTGCCATAACTCAAAAACCAGTCAAGCTAGAGACATGCGACTTTTACTAAAATATTTTAAAATGTAATTTATACCTTTCCTGAAAATTTAATCTAATTCATTAAAGTCCATAAACATAAAAATAACTAAAATTTATTTAAAAAAGTAAAAAAAAGTTTCTGGAGATATTGGCTAAATACATCTATATACCAAATTTCATAAAAATTGACTCATATGTTTGGTCTTCAGTGAACGCACATACACACAGACAGACACCTATACGGGCAGAATCAACTGTTTTGGAAAAATAACTTTTTTGGGTTCTTGGGGACCCTAAAATGGATTTTTAAACCAACTTGTAAAATCATTTTTTTGGACGGTCACAATACTTTCTCTATGCTAACGCATATGGGTAAAATTGAGTAAAATAGAGAAGAAGAATAACGCATAGGAAGAAAGTAAAAAAAGAGTGAATAGAATACCATAAGAGGTATTTAGTTTTTGTTTAACAGTATGAGTATAATTGATCACTGTTATACTTTGTATTTATAATACATGTCCTATCTAATAGTTATACAATGGTTTTTATGTTAACAAATAAGTATTCAAATAAAGACAAACTCATCGTAAACTGGAACATCTCAAAAGAGACACTTGTAACTTTTTCATTGAGAAAAGTTATCGGTTATTTGGCCGACCGGGGAGCAGGTAATAACTTTCAAGAGGTTCATATAACTGTGTTAGGTTTCAATCTAAGGGAAATATATATGCAGTATATTCTTCAATGTCTGTGTTAGAGTACTTTTACATGCTCTTTTATTCAGTGTTAACTTTTGTTTGTCAATTTTACCTCATTGGTATTTTTAAGTTCACTATGTATTTTGTCTAGATACTCATATTTCTTACGTGTAAAATTTAATCTGAGTAGGCCTAGTGGCTAAATTATTGTGAATTTAAGTATATAAAACAAACTAAAAGATTGTAATTTAAGTTCTGTATGTTCAATCAACATGAGTATATTTTAAGTAAACAGCTTCACAATAAGTATATAATGTAGAGATTATCTTTAGGCCAATTCTATATTCTAATATATGTATTGTATTTCTTTGGTTTCGTTATTTTGTCCTAATTATTATTTTACAAAACTATAGAAAGTAAGCAGGTATTTTTTAAACAATTCGTATCTTTCTTAGCAATTGCAATCATATAATTATACTAGTTAGACTATGCTCAGAAGAATAAGCACTCATAAACAAACAACTGTTAACAAAGCAAAGCTGAAACCTAATATTTATTTATTTATAAAAATAACTCGTATTTTAATAGTACTTATTGCACAGACCGTGAGTAACATATTTCTTCAGGTACAGCGCCATGTTCAGCTCAAATTTTCCCGCATTTTCAATGTAAATTAATAGATATTTTTACTCCATCTGGATCAATGTGTAAATTAGTATTAGAGATTGTCAAGGTATACTTTAGGTAACATCATTTATCAGTGTTCACTCTCTACTAAATATATGATTTGTACGTACTGGTATAGAAAGTAAAATAACATTTCTTGACTATGCATCAATTGCCCACGTACAAAAACTTATTAAAAATAGTAATATCTTTATTTATCATACTAAAGATAATGTTTGTATCAAATTGATTCACACTACTGTCGGCAGAGAAATTAAGTGCACCCGAGTTTGAGGGTCGTTTCCTAAGGAACTACCCTACGAAACATGGCATTTTAAAATTGTATTACAAGTTTGAACAGTTTTTATCGTAGTTCGTACAAAAAAGTACCAGAATTTCAACTAGTTTTTATTGTATATCAAATTTACACCTTTATTATTCAAGAACCCATTAATTTATCACATTTATATTTCAATACTAGGTTGCAAGGAATATTTTCTATACGTTTTGAAAATGTTAGAATTTTAACTTTTTGAGGAAACAAATTTCTTATTATTGCTCTTATTATTTCCTGAAACATTATTTACTTGGCTTCTAGAAGTGTACTTAGTCTTGTTGTAATCCTTATGACACGTATAGTTATGATACATTACTTTCATATATTATGTAAATAAATGCAGTAATTCTGTATCGATTTAAATCAGTTTAAAAGAACTTTAAATTCATAAATTTAAACTGATTTAATTCTTTACAGGGTGTTTTTTTAAGTGTGCCATCATTGGAATTTCTTAAACATGCAGAGATACAACAAACTTTAAATAAGGAAGGAAGTTAACCTAATTTTTTATGCTCATTACAATTATGTAGGTCAATTTTTAAAAAAAGTTGCCATTTTTCAATATGGTAGTCAACTTTAAAATTTCTTACAAAAAACCTTAATTTTTATTATGGTTTTATGTTTTACTAGTGATTTTAATAAATTTGTATACTGGGTATGTTTTTGATATACTTAACCGTTTCACATCTAGGAGCACTGACATTTTCAGCAATCCTTATTTGAACAGTTAATTTATTAAAGAACCGTGTTCTGCCATGTACCAAAATGATGTTTAACTTATAATACATTATTTTTATTCAATTGACTGTTGAAAACCTCTTCAAAAGACATTTTATACAAAACTATTACAATCACGTAGTTCAAAGTAGCCATTTTCCAATTAGCGGGCAACTTTAAAATGACTTATAGTAACCTCTATTTTGTATTATGGATTTGGTTTGACTAGTGATTCTAAGACATTTTTATCCTTGGTATTATTTGAATATACTAAATCGCTTCACCGCTAATAGCGTTGTTAATCTAAGAACCTATGAAACTTTCAGCGCTCCTGGTGGCAAAACAGTTAGGTATATCAAAAACATACCAAGAATAAAAAATCTTACAATTACTATTAAAACCTAAAACACGCATAAAAATTAGTGGTTTACGTAGGAAATTTCAAAGTTGACCATCATATTAGAAAATAGAGACAGAATTTTAAAATTTGACCAACGTAATTGTAATGAGCATAAAAAATGAGGTAAAGTTCCCCATTTTAAGTTTGTTGTATCTCTGCCGGTTTAAAATATCCCAATGGTGGTACACATTAAAAAATCGCCCTCTATAGTAATACTAACTGCATTTACTTACATATATGAAAGTAATGTATCGTAACTATACATGTCATAAGGATTACCACGTGACAAAGTAATTAATTTTACAACCTTTAGAATCCAAGAAAACAACATTTCAGGGAATTAATAATTACTCTTTTCTCGAACAGTTAAAGATCTAAAATCTAAAAAACCTATAGAAAACATTCTTATCAACCAGGTATTAAAATATAAATTTGATACACTAATAGGTTTTTGAGTAATAACTGTATAAATTTGATGTATAGTAAAAACTAGTTGAAATTCCGAGACTTTATTTGTTCCAACAATGATAAAAATTAATAAAACTTTTAATAACACTAAACATATCATATTTTATAACGTATAAAAAATTAGGAAAATAATGGTTGAATTAGATTTGTTCGTAAGCCTCTTAGCTCCTTAGAAAACAGCCTTAAAACTCAGGTGCACATAATTTCTGCGCCAAGAGGTAGTTCAAGATTATGTATACATTTTATGCAAGCTCGTACAAATGAGCTGAAGTGAAAAATAGTAAGAAAGAGGATTTGTGTGTTTAACCTATGTGTATCACAGAGTTTTACACATTATAAAAATATATGTATGGTAAAATATGTATTTTGTTATTATTATTCAATTCTTTGAATGATATTTTTATCTATCTAGATAATTGCGCTTCTCAGGTCCGGGGGTAGGGTTTGGTTCATCTGGCTAGGGGTTCATAAACATGATGGATATGTAAATGTAGATCTTCTATAAGTGATACAATCAACATTATCCAGTTCATCAACGAAGTCTCGTATTTTCTACTACTTTGAGGTTTATGGTGTTTTCCTATTTGTGTAATCAGCAAATTCGTTTCTTATTACCGTCGGAGGAAATACTGTAACATGTTTACTGATGCGTTTTCAGATTGCGTCTGTGATTGGCACTCTAAAAGAGTTGTTTTCCCACCACCAAGACCAAATGTAAACAAGACAGGTCCGAGAGGGTGTGGGTGGCACGCAGGCGCGCTGAGACGTACAAAACGCTCTGAGGGCGCGTCCGTACTCCACTCCAGTGCCCCTGTTGCTGAGGATAACCCGCGCTCTGGTGAGTTTCTGTCATTGGAATCTTCGCAAAAAATCACCTTCTTCGAGTTCCTCTCACTTTTATTTAATCTTAAGAAACGCCACAGACTGGACAGCCCTTATTTAATTTGTATTTGGGGATTTCGTTGTAATTAATATGTCTTTCATTCTTTTTAAATCCATTGGAACGATCAGGAAAACGTAAGAGTTAAATTTCAGTAAAAATAACTACACAATTATAAGATAAAATGTATACATAAAATAAACTAAAAGGGCAAACTGTTAATTAAAACCCACATAGGTTGATGCAACGCATAATAAATTAGAAAAGACGTGAAAGGAACATGGAACGAACATTTACTTTACTGTGGAGGCCAGAGGGTAGCAAAAATGTTTCACAATAGTATATTGCAGACAGTAAACAATGAACAAACAATAAAATCAATATACATAACAAAATTGGCTAAAACGTACCCGTAACAGTTTTCTATTTACTAAAATAAGAAAGAAAACATATAATTTCCTCAAGTCTTAATCTAATTTAAGCTATAGAAACGATTAATTTCGCAATTTTTTCACAAAACATGTCAAATTATATATATTTTTAATAATTTCAATCTTAACTATAATGTTTAAATAATATTTACATACGCCCTATATCTGCTTGCAAGTCTTTGAATAGCAGTTAAGGAGGGTAAACACTGAAATTGTTGCCATGGACTCGGAATAAACGTTCCGGAAGGATTGGTAAGATGGAATATATTTTATTTAATTTGTTACAATATATATTAGTCTGTGCATCTATTTTATATGACATCTAGACGAATAATTAAAACTAAAAAACACATTTAGTTGAATTATAAAAACGGCGACCATAGATTTGAGTTTAAAAAAGAATGTATTCCTTACATTTACTATATCAACATTAAGATATCTTACATACAGTAAATAAATGCAAAATATAACAGTTTGTTTAAAGTATAAACATTTTTTTGTGTCATTTAAACACATTATACTCATATAATGCAATACTTTTTCTGCACAGGATTTGTAGAATTTTACAATATTTAATTGAAAAAGAAACATATTATAAACATTGTTGCACCTAAAAATATTCGAAAATTAATTTTGAACATGGTAAAAATAATAATAAGACATGGGTGGCTAAAGCTTTAAAATTACGTTTAGTGTTAACAAAATATTTTAGTTTGAAAACAAGTTAAACATATCCATTATTTTTACACAACAAAAAATCCGTTTCTTTTAATACGTGTAGTATAAAAAATTGATAAATGTTTAAAGGTACATGCGGCTTGGAATTACTTATTTAGTGATATCGAATATTATATTCAGTATATTGCAACATAGCATATCCATTTTAACATTTCATTATACATTAATATGAAACGTCACCAAAGCACCACATTGATCTGTAATTTATATTTTGAATCTTAAAAAGGTTTTTAATTTAGAATAACAATAGTCTTCATAAAAAGCGTAATTTTACTCGTCATATGACGATCACGAAGAATCCAAAATGCTGCTTAACGTATGAAAAACATTGATAATGAATACAAATTTAGAAAGTCGAAGGGGTGGGGGGTTGCAGTGTAGTTTAGCTTTTATAAATATACATCGGGAATTAAGGGTAACTGAAACTGCTTATAGTAATAGTATTAGTCATGATACTAATACATGTGGAGAACGGCTACTCTTACAACAAGAACACATTATAGGCATAGTGTTCTATTTATATAAATAAACAATTTATTTTTATTCAAACAGAATCTGTTAAAATTGAGAATTATTTTACTTATACTTGTGTTGATCAAATATGTGTGACAATTATTTTTAAGATAGGAAATGTTATTATTTTCAAAATAAATAATTGACCAACTACAATAATGGTATGGTGGTTCCTAGATCACCCCTTTCAAAATCAGGTTGGCCTTCAGACGGTACATAAAATAATACTCTATAAAACATTGATTCAGAACGTGCTTTTAACAAGACTATGAGATTTTTACGTCTAATTTCAAATGAAGAAAGTTATGTGCAGTATAAGAAGTCAATTTTAATTCACACAAGTGTATACAGTATTAAATTTTATTGGCTTAAAACATTTAATTTTTATAGCACAATTCTTACCTTATTTTTCTTATAAATAAAAAACCCAAATTAGGAAAATTATAAGTAGTGTTTTAGTTACTTTGTAATAATAAAGATTCTTTATAGGCTACAATAATGGTTTATATGAAGTACAAAGATAAGTTTTCAACGCAAAATACTCGATCGATCCGAGTTTATATATAAATTTGTAAAATTAATGTTTGATATTATTACTTAAATAATATTAAACATTAATATATCAGTTTGTACAAGACGAGTAATGTTAAAAATATAAGAGTAACAAATAACAAACAAAATAAAATTTTACAAACAATTTGTTATAAGTACGATTTTTATTGAAAACTCAGTCATAAAAATTACATGTTTCTGTTTCTAAATTAATAATTTTTATATCAATGCTTACTGAAAAGGAAAATGAAGCTATAATTATAATACATACCAGAAGTTTAATAAAATGTATTAGTTACTATTTACAGTGTTAGATAATAAATTTACAAAAACTACAACTGGAAAGAAATATTTACTTTTATGACTAATTGTAGTATTTTAGTTCGATTGTTTTACATAGTCTGAGGCGCTAAATAAAGGTAAACGCAATTATAAGATTTTATTTAAAAAGGATAATATAGTTATAACAGCAAATAAATAATTATTTTAAAAATATAACGGCCATTAAGAACTAATTAGGCCAATAATATACAGAAGACAAAATTAGGCAACTAATTGTTTTACTGGCTACAGAACACTTCTGTGGCGGCCCTCCTCTACAATGTATGCATATGTACGCAAATACGCTCTTAATATGCGTGGAATTTAAAGAAGGGTCTTAGATATTCTCTTTCCAGAGGAAACGCAAATAACTACTGCTTTCGTAACCTCAGAGATATGCGGACCTCTGAGGTGTAATTTACCTACAGTAATCACTATTACAGTGAACAACCGAATTATAAGGTTACTATTTGTAGGTAAATCTAAAAAATTAACAAGATTTGTTTACTAAGCCAGAATGAACTTTATATGAAAAGCATTTTGACGTATAGTATTTATGTAATAATTTAGAATATTTAAACATTACAAATTTCATTAGTTATATGTCGTTATAAACTAAGATAACTTTTCGTTGTGTTTAGAACATTGATACTAAACAAAATTTTATGTTTTCCTGCTTTGCTTACACTTTTTAGGAAAAAAATTAAGGATTTTTTTAAAATTGTAAAGTGGATTTTATTCTCTCTTTCTTCAAAATGTAGTATAAACTGTTTAATATACTACAGGGGCTTTTCAAACTGTTAACAATATTTACTTTTAATGTTATTATTTTACTATGAATCATTGTTTTTTAAAACATTAAATGATAAAACAACCTAGCACCTTGTAAGATTTGTTTATAATTAAATGCAATTTCATGAAAATAATTAATTCAGTCTGCTTCCATTTTGGATGTCAGATATAACAACATTTATAGGTTTTAAAGATATGGAACTCATGACTGACCCCTGTCATAAATACTTGAGTGTGTAAAGTCATGCTGAGTGTCATATGTCACTTTAATGACAATGAGTTTTATTTGCCATTTTGATTTGACAGATGTTACATTTATCGATTAGGAATGTTTCCTTTGCATTGTATGACGTTATGCCGCTGCTTGTGGGTAAAAAAAATATGAAACTTGCTTATCTATAACTATTTATTTACATGGTATACTATTAGATTTATCTTTCTATCAGAAAATTGAAATCTCAAACGTATTTTCACATTTAACTGATTTTCACTCTAAACTTTTTAAAGTTAACAAGACTAACTGAACGTATAAGTATTTTATAAATACAAGGATTGTGTGATATATACTATACTTAAAGAAAAATTTGTTCCTATAAGAGTTGATTTAGCAAATTTAACTACATAAACCAAGTTTGAATAGTTTTCCGTATTTAACTTCCTATCTAGCTGCTACTAAACTATCATCAAAACTATTAAAACAAATATTTAGGTCATATTATTTATATAGAGTTGAATATCTTTATTGAAAAAAGAAAAAATTTAGCCCTTGTAATATCACATGTAAATACAATTATTTAAGTAAAAATTTTGATACCTTCGTTCAAAGCGTAACTTTTAAGGAAGAATATCCCATTAACTTATAATAATTCTCTAATTATCTTACTTTATGCTTTAATTCGTTCTTATTAAAGCCATAAGAAACTTACACGTCTACAGAAGTACCTAAAAGTAAATGTAAGATACTCAAATTTTTTTCAAATTTTAAGAAATTTTAAATTTATATTGCACATATATATATATATATATTTGTATTTAAATTATAATTTAATAAAAATTTATGTTAAGTATTGTTTTTAAAACATAAAATTATGAAATAATTTAGCACCATATAAGATTCGTTCTACATCTTATAACGATCTCATATCTACTAACCCCTTTCATTTTTTAAAGGGGTTAATATATTTAACCCCTTTAAAAAAACAGGTTAACTACAAAACCTCTTTTTTTAAAGTCTGACAGCTTACTTCTGTTTATTAAAGTTTATTAAGTTATGTTTATTAAAAATGATACTCCATTTTTAATAAACATAAAATGGAGTATCATCTATGTTTATTATAGAGATATAGGTCATGTGTGTGTGAGGGATCTAATATAGTCGATTGGGCTTATGAGTTTCATGTGTTCAAATATTAGAACTATCAACGGATATTAACAGTAATGATATTCAAACAGAAAGAGTTATAAATGGGATTTTTCGTATTGCTGAATTTTACTGTAGCTGTCAATATGGTAGCATCGTCTGTTTTTATATAGTTGTCTTATGTTTTATGCAGTATCACTAGACAAATACGAATTAAATTACAATATAACTAATATCTCAGTTTAATATTAGTTATATTATACTAATTAATATTTGGCAATTCAACAATCCAGACTGTTGTCCACATATGTTGTAGACTACGTTGAGAAGATTGTAGGCGAGCGGTTCTATGCTCGGTCCTCTTAAATACAGACAAGGCGCCCACTCAATGGTTGCCGTCGACATAGACAAAACTAGAGAATTTTGGGGTGTCCATGTTGGATAGTAGTCAAGGTTCTGATGTTGTGTAGGGAAGAGAACTGAGTGTCAGGCTTGTCAGTTAGCTGAAAATCAGACCAACACTACGTGGTTCGGATTCCACGTAAAGCTATAGGTCCCGAGTTGCCTTGGCTATTGGGCTTTCTGAGCTAAGTCGAACTGAGATAGTAACAATGACTACACTCGATCATCTAAACTCATCACACTCATTCAACCCTCATATTCACCTATATCTCTACGATATGTCTTAGAAATGAATAATGTCAAGGAAGTCGTTGATGTATATAACTGGTGAATGGATATAATATATTCAATGACATTATATTTATGTAAAATAACTTACACATGAGGGAGGTCGAAAGTAAATTTGGTTATTTTTCAACAACTTATGAAAAAGTGGTCAATAACGTACTGGGATTTCCCTAACAAATTACGAAAACAGTGTGTGGGTAAATGAAGTTCTGTGTTTTGTCACAGAATTGTCTGAGTGGTGAATGGTTGTTACGTCATTAATGATAGTACTCGAATTGGTGTTTGTCAATGAAACACGTAATTTAGGTTGGGTTGGTGACGTATTAAGGATTCATCAATGAGTTCCACAAGTGGTTAGTCTCGACAAGTGGACGTGTTACTTTTTAAATCATGTTGCCTACAGTTTAAAAGGTTAATTTTTTAGTAATATATAGTGTTATCAATATGTAACGTCATTGGTAAGTGATTTGTGGTAAGTGATAGTTTGATTAATCATGAATATTAGATGTGTTTCCGCAATAACTTACAGGTTGGTGGTGTAGTGTGTTTATAAATGACGTAAGTTATTAATGGTTTCTCTAAAAGATCACGAAAGTATGTTTGATATCAAATGTTCAAAATGAAAAATGTAAAAAAGTGATAAATATTTATTTCCAAAGTAATAAAATACATGTTACTCTCAGTCAATAATATAACGAAATCATAAATAAAATCTCAAGTCATTTTAAGCCACTTAAGGAAACAAAATGTCTACTACATAACATCAAAACAGTACTCTTGCCAACAGCCCCTGCTTCGCTACGGGGTAATTATCTACGCTTGCTTACTCTTCCCCAATGGCTCTCTCTAAACCATCACGTCAATATAAAAGCTCAACCTGATGCCGTTCTTCTAGACAAAAAAGTTGTATGGTCTAGAAAACCCTATGAGTCTGCTTTAGGGGTTTTTCAATATGGTTATCTCAATATTGTAACTTTCACAAATAGATTTTACACGTAATTGTACAGAGAACAAGTGCATAGAAAAAGTGTAATTAATTTTAAACTGTAACTATTACAAAAATATGATAAAATGTCAAACATACAATTAAACATGTTTATTTATTTACAAAACAGCTGTTATTAATTTACTAATATCAACCTAATGTTATCTTTATGGAAACAATTTTTAATTGTGGTTTCTATCTCTTAGGAGTATTTTAGCAAGATGATAATAATTTTAGTTTTCCCATTTAGCCTACAACAAACATTTGTAGTACATAGCCGTTATACTACATAGCCAAATTTCAGCCATGTAGTATAACGGGAAGTGGGAGAATTAGTGATGAGTGAATGAGGGCTTTCTCTTTTATATATAGGGATAATGTATTAAAGATAATCTTCAATAAATATAAATAATTAAGAAACTAGGGGGGTTGTTTAGTACACATTACAATAAAAGTTGCTATGGAAATAATACAAATACACAAGAGAAATTCAATCCCTATCAGTGTCCGGAACATCAGAAGACATTATTAAACATGAATGATCTAAAAATAATAAAAATGCTAAAAAAAACTGTTTGCATCAAAGGTTATTTGAGGCACTACTGATCATGTGTCCCCCTCACTTACGCATTTTTATCAAACATGCTTATTAATATAGATTACTTATAATTAGAAGGCGTATGGGTGTTTTGTTAACGGTCGACTGCGTGGGTGTGCTATTATTGACGTGTTAACCAGTAAGGTAAGTTTTTATTTATTTTTTTAAAAATCACTCGCCAGTTCACATGGGTTTACAGACCTGTACATGAAATGTATTCAACGAGTGAAGTACTGACCGTAGGCTCAGTGTGGATTCGAACCTTGGACCTTGCCCTCCGCAGTCCGAAGCCTCACCCTGCCGACTCAGTGTAGGTGTGTCAAGTAGGACACATTAGTAGTTCTAGTTTTATTTTTCCCACTTACATCGTAAGAAAATGTTTAAGAAAAGGACTTTGAATACTCATAAAATTATAAAATAAAAAATTAAACAGCAATTCTATACAATTAATTTTATACGGATTTACTTATTTTAAAAAGTATTTTCTTAAGTGTCCCTGAACATTGTTTTACTATTCTTAAAAAAGTGTTTGTTCGAGGCTTAAAACTTTGTGTAGGATTACACTTTTAGAATTTGGGCACTGGACAAAATAATAATGCTGACTTCCTCGATAAACATAGTAAAGTATTTTTTTATACTGTTAACCCGAACTTCTTAAATTGAAAATATTACGTTGGAAAAGGTAATGAGAAAATTACCCTATCACAAAAATACACAACATTATTTTCAGTATTTTGAGTGTGTAGAAACACGTCTTTAACGATACGTAGAATGATGTGCCTTTTTCATAACAGTTTTGATTGGGTTCGTATTATTGTTTTGTAAAGTTATTAATTTTTTAAAATTAATAAAGTAATGGATGCTCTTTTATTTATATATTTCAATATAGTTACACAAATTATATTATTTAAAACAGTACTGGATTGAGTATTATTGGACTGACTTAGTTTATGGGTTATTAGAAGCAGATATTATCCTGCAATAGTTAATACTACTATTATTAAAAGACATTAAAACTTATATAGAATGGCATTTCAATCCCAAGTCACGATCTCTGGAGTTAAACCACCAGTTGGCTAAAGTTGGACTTACAGTTGTTGAGGTGGGACCCTTACTGTAATAAGCGGTATTTCGCCATTAAATAATGGTCTGTGAACAAACCATAAATACATGATTTAATCAACACTTTTGGGTGTTTTATTATTTTGAGTAATAAACTTTTACGCTATGAAATTAATAAAAAATTATATGTCTTACCTTTTTCTCCTCTTGATACCGACACGGCGTCCACTCAATAGTTGCCATCGACGTGGAAACTAAGTCTGGGGTGTCCATGTAGGATGGTAGTTAAGGTTCAGATGTTGTGCAGGGTTTTAGACTTGCCAGTTAGCAGAAAATCACACCAACACTACTAGGTTCGGATTTTACGTAAAAGCTGTCCGGTATCTTAGTTGCCTTGGCTATTGGGCTATTTATGAATAGTCCACTCTGAGCTAAGTTGAACTCAGATAGTAACAATGACTACACTCGTTCATCTACACTCGTTCGCCCATGATATTTGCGCATATCTCTACTATTGGTGTCATAGGAATGAATAATAATAAAGTTTTTCAGTACATTTACGGACTTAATACTAAAAAACGTAAAAACTAATTCATTTGTTAAATTTACGTTTATCCATTTTTAAAGGCTAAATTATGTCAGTAATTACTGTTTATGTGGAGGAAATACAATTATAAATGACGAATAAACAAGTTTGCTTCCTCTGGAATGCTAAAATAATATATTTTAGTTAATATTACTATAATTGTGGCTATCTATTGGTTATTAATGAAATTATGTTTAAACAGGGTGTTTATTTTAAAACGCAACCCCATTTACAAGTACAGGAAATGAAGGTTTAAGATAATTGCAAGTTCATAGGTTGGTAGCCCTGGTTTTTATTCTTCCTTGACTATCAGCTGATTTACATTGTTCTATTGTTGTTCACTTTATTTGGGTTCCGTGCAATGTCATTAAGTTGAAGCTAGAAACATGGTTTTGAGCTAAGACCAGAGAGTGTTGAGAATATTGTTGTGGAGGAATATTTTAAAACAAATTCGTTTGTTTTATGTCAAAATGCTTTCGAAAGGTATTCTGAACCCATTGTATTAACTATATGTTTTATTAGTTGTATGTACCCATTTAATTGAAATTCAACCCATTTCAAACCATGGGTTGCGTTTCCAATAAAGGCATATGTACTTCCAGCTAATAGCACTAGTGCCTGATACACTTAGGGTGATGTGTTGTAGTGAGACGACCCTGCGTTTACAAGTTATTATTAAATGAATATTTGTATTATTATAAAACACAACCTTGTCATACTTTTGTGCTGAATTTCATTATATTGATAGATCCTTATTGTATATTTCAGTCAAGATTTGTATTGCTATTATATTATATTATTTTTTTATTTTTTATATATTATCTACTATATTATATTAGCGTCGTATTTTTAAATTGATCTAACCTCTGTTGATAGTTTCTTGTCATACGCTTTAGTCGAGATTATCCTCGTTGATAGATCCTAGCTGTATATTTTGGCCGAGTTTCTATTTCTTTATTGGTTGTGTATTGGCGTATATTTGTCTGACTTCCTATCTCTTGATAGCTTCTAGCCACATGTTTTGTATGATTTTCTCCCTACTTACAGATTCATATCGTACAATCTGGCAAATATACTCTATTGAGTAACTTACGTACTTGGCAGAATTAAGCCATATTCTAAGCTTGAAATATTCAGATAGTATATTCACCTCTCAAGCGATTGTTTTGTTGTTTGTCACAATAACTGATTTAATCAGTTTGCAAACTTAAACTGCCAATTAACTTATTATACAGACAAATTTGCTTATTACACATTCTATTAATAAAGCGAATACAAGGAAAATCAAGTAAGAGCTAGGAATTGCGAGAAAAATTGGGTAAGATATAGGGACCGACCCAAAGTTTAAGATACAATATTATCACTGATTTGTTCTGTGATGCATAACAATGTATTAATGGCATTTAAACTTACTGTAACAAAGTTATCAGAAATTATAAAAAAGAAAGGAATAGTTTTTGATTTTCTACAAATACATGCCCATTAAATGTATGGAGTATGGCACTTACTACAGTTAACTAACTCGAGATCCGATGCATAATTGCACTAAGACTACCTTATTAAATATTAATGTTTCTAATAAACGATATAATTATGTATTTTATTAATATATGTTAAACGGTCTCAATGTAGTAGATTATTTGTTATTTTTTATTTTTGAAAAAAATATAAGTTTAAAATTAATTTGCGTCTAACAGCATTATTTCTGTGTGTGATTAACTTTCAAAACTTGGTAGTCTAAATATTGTAAAGAAAAAATCAACATGAACCAGGTTGATTTTTTACGAACTGGGGACCTTATCACGATGTTTTAACTGGACATCGTTTTTTGGACCTTATCACAGGACGTCTTATTAAAGAGCTTATCACATACTTGGACTGGAGGCTTTTGGATGGATATTTTTAAAGACCTTTGTATAGTAGTGCATATTGCACATTAACACAGATCTGATATAATTGTAGTAGTGAAAAATCTATTAAATATGCCTAGATTTAAAAAAAGTTAAAAACTATCTCTAGTTATGTGCAACACCATGTTTGTAATTTTGATTTGAATAACATTTATGATAGTACTGTAAAACAACTAGAATGTGTTAAAGTTGGAAAATGACTGGTGAATAAAATAACAGTCAAAATATTTTAATATTTGTACAAGGTTTGAGCTGGCGGTTGAGCATGTGGGTGTTGTGTCAATAATGACAGATTTTCTGATCAGAGGAAGGTGACTTATGGCTTTTCCACACAAACTATCTATCTCTCTCAGTCTAGATGTTAGCTCTGTCAATTTACCAGGCAATTGAGAGGGTTTGGTAAATAACTGGGGACTTAGGTTATTATTTCCACCCTCAGGTTGAATAATTTATGATTTTTTATAGCATAATATCTAGTTTATGCGTATTTCAAAAATAACTTTTAAAAATAATTTTATAAATACCACTAATATTGAAATAATAAAAAAAGGTTTTTAATTTAAATATTTGCAGTAATGTGTTAGAGAAGTACCTATTAAGTTTGGCTAAAAAGGTGATACTTCATAACTTCAAAATTATTGTAAATTGAGATTTTCTTGAGAATATAAATTGTAATCACATTACTTTTAAATTATCATACTATAGAATTCAAGATAAAGTTACCCCCTTATATTAGAAAAAAACAATAGGCTACATTTTAATATATAAATTAAAATAAGAATGTATTTTGCTAAATTTAAGATGTTTGTTTTTTGAAGTTTAAAAAAAATTTTAATATTTTTGTGATTGTGAACTTTTTCTACAATAATCTTGGATAGCATATGTTCAAATTTTCTATTTTCTATGATGGTAACACCGAATCATAAGAGAGAAAGTGTTCCGTGGACCTTGCAATGCTAACACTTATACAAATGAACAAATATTCAACAACTATTGTACGAATATATTTCAGGTCCTTAAAAACCTAACAGCTAAGGAACCAAAAGATGACCTACCATTTCCGTTTATTTAGCTCCAAAATAATGTACCCATATTTGAATCCTAATCCACCGTCATTAATCGAGGCATGCACTTTTCAAAATTCATTCAAGTAGCTCAAACTTGAAATAAGAAATGTAGGAAAACTAAATTACGGAAAAATGAAACAATGAAACTAATTAATATGTTCCCTTATATATTATGAAAGATGCCTGTAAATTCAATATAATTAATATTTTTTTAATTTTAAAAATTAATTAATAGTTTTTATTCATTTTAATTCTCTAGATTTTCCTTTCAATACAAATTTGACACCGTTGTTTTCAGTTTGTTAGTTGAAGGACGCTTTGAAAAAGGTAATGAAAAATCACTTTAGAAGAAGCCTTAGTCGATATAGTCTTGACATTGGAGTTGACAGTTGTTAAGTGCTGTAGGCTTTTAGGAAGAACATTGTCTCTAATTTAAAATACGGTACTATTAAAATAGGCCAAAATAAAACTATAAAGTTAGCATATTGAGACTAATATTTCTGTCTTTATTATCTAGTATCAGTAACATTAATTCTTTTACTTTTGCCTACTTCAAGGACTAATTGTCATTGGTTTATTTTTATGCTGTTTCAGTTAAAAGTTATTTTTGAAATATTGAATTTATAAAAACGTATAACTGCGATATGTATAATAATAAACATCCCACGATATTTAAAAACATTAAGTTATGATTTTTTTATAACTTGCTTATATACAACATATAAACATAAATTTAATATATTAACAAATTACAAATTAACCATGTATTATGTTTGAATGAAATAAATAACACATCTAAAAACAGTAAAATTTGACAAAATATCTCAAGTATAATACAAAAGACTATAGATAAAATAATACATTTAAAAAATGTAAGTAATTAGTGCATATTAAGTCGGTTTGAATCCATTAAATCAAAATATATTCTTGATTCCTCAAATAAATAGTTTTTACCTACATATTGTCGTAACGATGCAAAATAAATAAAAATGCTGTATTTTTTCGAAAACTATTTTGTTTCAAAAGTTAAAACAATAATTTGCTAGGATTTTTTAAAGCAGGACAAGGATGTAATAATAGTATATTTCATAACAAGAGTGGAAAGTGGGGTTTTGCATGTTCGAGACCATATGTTTGAAGTGCGAGACTTGTCGAGCACTTCGAATGGTCGAGAACATACAAAACACTTTCACTCGAGTTTTGAACGATACTTTTCACTACACTACGGAATAAAAACAGGTGTTGTTTACTGTGGAAAAGAAAATTTTTGGTGTAAACAATGTTACTTTCGGTAGTAAACAATAGACAGCTGTTGAAAATATGATGTTTCGCAGGTTGTAAACACATAACGAAAACAGCTGAACTCATAGTAGTGTAGTGAAAAAATATTTTACTTACAGTGTCAATACATAATTTTCATTCCAGGCTATTATTGATAGTCGGCTTAAACCAAGTTGTTTCGTTGAAATAAATAGTCTTTATCTTTTTCTTGTTGTGAAAATAAATGTTGGGTTTTTACTAATACCTTATACCAAGGTGAAAAAAGGAGCTGCTAATTTCTTTAAATATTTTCTTGAATGTCAACTTCTATGAATACTAATAGAATCTTGTAAAAAAACATAGTTTATAGTTAGTATTTTTATATAGTTAGTTTAAATGATGACATACAGTTGAAGCATTATTGAACTCAAGGATAAACTTCCATCAACTGCAGTAAAAATACTGAACATTAAAACTTTGTTGATTTTAAGCCATTTATCTCAAGTTACAGAGAATTATGTACATAATTGAAGTAAATCTCACTATTTAATTCTTCACACTGCTTGAACCCCAAATTTATTTACTGAACAATTTATAATGTATTAGTTTTTGTTTCGTTTTACTAATATCAAATGATAATTATTTTTTATATACTGTATATATAAATGAGGAATAAAGAGAACTACAAGTTGGTCTATTACAACAAGAAATATTCTATGTTAAAAGTGTCCATATCTCCATAAACATATTTATTGTCAAAATAAGTTACCAGTTATTGTTAATTTGACTAAATACTGTGTACTTTATTTGCTTAAGGTCATCTTAGTTAAAATTTACAAATTCAACTATTTTTTTCGTAGGAAACATTCAACGTATAAAATTAACACACTTAGTTGACTAAGGCCTTATCCTGAAATATCTAAGTCCAAAACTGGAATTCTCTACTGCACTTTTTATCACTTATAATAAAAATATTTAATGAATTATAATACTATAGATTAAATCAAAGAGAAAAAATACTTTTTATTTAGGGTCAAATTTGAATATTATACAATTTAAATTCTTTAGTCACTTAAAACTAAAAATACAATTAAAAACCAGAATATATTATCAGCAATGGTTGATATATACCACAATATATTTTTTGAAGTTTATCAATTAGGTTATGAAAACTAATGTTCAAAATTAAGTTCGGTGATAAATCGTTAAAAAGTCCGATATAGTGAGTATATTTTGTTACATTTGGTGTATGGACGAGCGTTCTTTTTAGTATAAAATAATTGTATATAATTCATTGCAAGACGTTTGTATTGTAGGTTCATTAGGGGTTCGTTTTGCAGAATATCACTACAAAATAAGTATTCTATTAATAATAACTTAAAATGCAATTAAAACTGTTAAGAATATTTTAAAACCTCCCTCACCTTATTTTAAAAATACGATCTAAAGTATATTCATAACAATGTTACATGAGACTTAAAAGAAACTGATAATGAAAATTAATGTGAGGTTTTACAAATATATATAACATAATTTCGTTTAGTATTTATTGTATATTATTCTTGAAATATGGATTAACAGCACACTAAATAGAATTACATTTTTTACTGAAATGTCATTCATTTGACCATTACAATAACTATTACAAACCAATATTACAACCGAAAAATCAAGCAAAATATGTAAAACGTTGCAAGAACCAAACTCCGTTCCTCTATACGGGTGATTACGTTTTAATAATAATGTCTTTGGAAGTAATACTTTACGAAATGAATTTAAAAATATTCCAAAAAGCTTCGAAAAAACACACATCCCTTAAAATGAAAATCTATAAAAGCTCCACAGTAAAACAACTTCTTTTGATTGAAGAAGGGAGCGAATTTTTATTCAGATTTGATCGTAAACCTGAAGTACTCTTGTTTTATGAATGTCATTATTTTTTCAAGCAGGGCTATGAATTGATAAATATTAATCTTGACAAAATATGTCAATAAAAGTTCATAGTGTGATTATTTTTTATTAATTTTTTTATTTAAATCTCTTACCGGAATATATATTTTGACATTTGTGTAAAAAATTAAATCGTTACATAAAACACTGTTTGGATTTGACAGTTTTATTCCTTAAAAATGTGTGTTAACTGCAATTTGTAACACTCAGCTGAGAAATAAATTGAGATAAAAATTTTAAAAAATTAGAAAATAAGATTAAAAAATACTTTTCGTTAATTAAATATTCATTATATTTAGGTCTTTAGATTAACACCACACTGAGTAGGATTACATTTCTTATTGAAATGTCAATAATTTCACCATTACAAAAACAAGTATTATAGATTATTGTACATACTAACTATGTCAGACTGTAGTGTAAAGTGATAAATAATCCAATATTACGTTTCCCAACTATAGTACTCTCAGAACCTATTCATAACACCAGCAATATTACATATATCCATCCAAATAACAGTTGTATTTAAATGTGATGTTTGGAACACTTGTTGAAAAATTTTAACTTACACAATATCAATGTATCTATAAGAATAGGTATTTATAGATAACTCCATGTAACACGCAGAGTTGCGTAAGACCGGAGGCCATGTTTGAGAAGTTGACACTATAGTTAAGTCCAACGCTGTGTTACAAACACTCCCCTTCCACACAAACAGAAGCCTCTATCCTATGGATGCTCATTGTATTTTAGCTCAACACCGTCAAACAAATATTTAGTGTTTGATCGGCTAGATTGTTAGATATATAGTTTTGAGTTTAGTTTAAACATTTCGTCCCAGGATTAACGAACAATTAACGACATAGTGTTAACTAATAAACAAACTAAGTGTTCCCAATTGAGATTGAGACTTCAGATAATGGTACTACGATTTTTACTAATATATTGTTAACAGTTAAAACATCTGACATAATCCTAGATAATTTCTCATAAATGTTTTGATATAATTGTCAAGTTAAAATGATCAGATGTGCTGTAGCCAGTGTCGGACGTAGTGGTTTAGAATAATTACGTAGATGTCCTGCTGCAAAGAAGTGCGTGCTAAGAAACTTTAAGGGGTTTAAATTTAACATAATATTTTTAATTTGAATTTTGAAATCGTAACGTTCTTTTGTTGTGTATAACTTGAAGAAATATGTTGTTGTTTCCTTCTTCTTGTACCCAGTTAAAATCAGAAATATATTTACTACTACTCTTGTGGTAAATTATCTCTTGTATTGTAGTTAATGGTATTAACATTATTTTTCATTAGTTACAAAATGTTAATGATATTTTAATAGTTTGCAGTTTAACTAAGAACAAACAAAAAAACAACATGAGTAGGAATAGTTAGCTCACACTATTATCCGTATGTATGTGATTAATAAAAAATGTTGTAGCCGTATTAAAGCTACTATTTATTTTTGATATGTTGAACAACTTAAATGAGTGATTAAAATAAAAATTCTTCAATGATAAAAATGTTTCCTTATTTTTCTTCTTATAAATCACTTCAACAAATAAAAATTGGTTTCTTCTACAAATAAAAATAAAAACGAAAATAAAAAAATCTCTTCTTTTATTGACTCAATAGAACATAAATAAATTAAAACAACTCTTCCAAAATAATAAATTAAGTATCTTCAGACCAGATCCTTTTTTATGAATTTAACCTTTTCAATAAATTTCTTTAAACTATTAAATCAAAAATTTCAAAATTAAAAATTGTAGTAAATTGCTTTAAAATTCTTTAAAATTTAAAATTGCCTCCGGGAGATCTGGAATGAAAAGAAATAACCAGCTTTTAGTGACTTAAAATATTTTCCTTTTTACTTACAAAATTTTAAACAGAAATCAAAACACTCTAAAAACTGTCACTAGAAGAGTGACTTCAAACAAGAAACAAGTTTAACCACGCATGCTTGGTGGATCTTACCCTATATACTAAAACCCTACTGGAAAACCTAACTAAACAAAACTTGTAAACATTACTTACGTAGCTGTCCTGGAGGTTTAAATCCCAAAAGTGACCACAACAAAGCACGACCGGCATACACCCTCTCACTCACGAGCGAACCAAGAAAATTGCTGTAAGCGGTAAAAGTACACCGAACGGTTAAGTAGCCGTGAACTCGAAAAGATCGTACGTGGTCACTCAACAGAAGATTTCGTCCAACTGCCGGAAGGGCAGCAAGCCTCGACCCACGGACGTACCCCCTCTTAACTCAAGAAGCTAAATCAACCAATAAGAACCCTCTAAACCAGGACATCTGAACAGGTAAGGCTCACCAAACGTGTTGCCTTCAGAAAACATGTCGCATGAAATTGACAGGAAATTAACAGATGTGAAAATACTGGTTACTTAGCTAATTTATAAGGGAAAAAACTGCTTTTTTATTTGAAAGGGGAAGATTCTGACTTTTTCACAAAACTTGGAGAATTTATATCGAAAACTTTTGGAAAACAAACCAAACTCCTAAACCTCTCAGTTCTTACAATAATTAACATTTTCTAAATACAATTTTCTAATTTAATTATAATCAAACAATTAACAATTGTTACAATGTACAAAATATATCTGGGATAGTTTGAAATAAATTCATGAAAATTGGCACGACACGTCATGATACCACTTAAATTAATTTAATTTGTGCACAATAGTAATTTTCTAATTGGTGGCAATTTTGATTATTTAAAGCTAATATATCTTAAAATTACCTACAATTTTAGTAAAATTCTGTAAGTTACAAAGAAGTTGAAGAATTTATTTCTTCCAATAATGGTATAACAATTTATGAGGTCGAGCAACTGTTAATCGAGACATTTTTGTCCAATAGTAACAAAATTATTTTGCTAGAAAATCTTTTTAATTTGATATTAATTTAATTTATCAGTAAATAATTGTTCAATCATATGCATTTTCACACTATTTATGCAGGAAAAAAATTTGTACCTTTTTGACCTCAAGAAGTTTGGCTGGCTACTTACGAGACACCCTGCATACTGTATATAAAAATATGATCCAAAAATAAAAAAATCTATAAAGAAAATAAAGTTGTTGAACAAAAGATATTGAGTGACACAGGTTGGTCTACGTAAAGTTATTTTTGTCCAATCCTGAACAAGAAAAAGCCTTTAGAGGTTTCCGCGGCTGTATTTAAAGCTCTCCCAATCCAAAGTGAGTCAGTTTCCGATTTCCGACCTTAAAACGTCCTCTGCACATTATCAAAGAACAGCGAATTTTATCGCAGGCATAATAAATTTGTTTTCAAATAACAGAAAAAATGAAAGAATCGCAATAGGTTTTTTAATAATGCTAATAAATACTATTTTATTACCACATCGGATTTAATGATTTTGTAAGTTATATCAAAAAATGAAACATAATTATGTTCTGGTGGTTCTCTGCACATAATATTTTCACAATTGCTGTTAAACAGTTGGTGTATGATTAGTCTATTGTGCATGCTTCATACAATGAGTGCAGTTAACTTGGTCCACCTTAAAACATAATATAAATAAATATTGTCAATTTAATTTTGTATACCAAGCTAAATAATCTATCTTTATAACGCGATTTATTACTCAACAAAACTATAAAATGGACGAATCTTATAATTTATTACCTAATAACAATAACTATATAGTAAGTATTGACTTATACCAATACAATATGAAAAAACCTAAAAATCAACCCACCTATACAGTAATAATGACAACCTCTCACCCTCCCATTAATGTAAATTGGTAATGACTCTCCCACCAACCCATACACGTACAGTAGTAATTAAGTACATTTATTTAGTTAAAATTTGTTACCTAATACTGTTAAGATAGCTTTCTTACATATTAAAAGATTATATATTTGGAGATATAATAAGTTCCTATGTTCATTTTAGGACATAAATATGATATTGATTTAACTATATGTAGTGTATAATTTTTGTAAGCTACCATTTTTTTATTTTTAAATTATATAAATGCTGTGTTTAATTTGGAATAACTCCAAAAGTCACTAGAAATTTATTTAACTATAAACATTATTTTTGATTCTGTCTAATCTATTTTATCTGTTGTTGGACTATCGTCCCTTTACGGAAAGCCATAAGGAAGTTTCACTGATTGCCATACGTCATTCTCTCACCCCTATACAATAAATAAATACTTGAGGCGACGCCAGTCAGCAAACATTTGGACTGGTGTAACCTCAATCACGATATTACGAGAGTTGAGTCAACGATAAAAGCGCCTTTTAAATCTGAGTTAACTGAGCACATTTTTACAAAGAGATGTAAAAATGGTTTTTAACATCTTATGGTGTTCTGGAGAACCTATATGAAACACCCAAGCAGACTCAAGTTTGCTGGAAACAACCAATTTTAATTATACTGCTACTAAAGGGGACATATTATTAAAACTATATTTATATGCACTGCTATCCATATTACCTAAATATATTGTAAAACGCTACTGATAACAAAATAGTTTTGTTCTAAACATAAAAGAGGAATTGAAATATAAAAATAATAAATAAGTCTGGTAATCATTGTTTGATTACAGAATTAGGCAAACATTTTTAATTATAAACTAAAACAAATAAATATATTTTCCGGTGACAACCACGTCAAGTTGCTATATACATTATTTACAAAGTAACTAGACGTTGCACCCATACTGTGATGTAGCATCCTCAGTGCTATCTCTGAAACTGAATCGGCGAACAACCTTCCAGCTTTTATAACAGGTGGTGGGGTGGGAACTGGTCTGGCAGGTACGCTGGAGAGGGACGGATGCAAGACCCACGTGACCTACGGCCATTGGCCGAAGAAAATCAATATGGCTGACTTTGCCATTTTATTTTAGTTTACTTAAAATGGGTTTCCATGTCTTCGGAAGCCGTGGAAGCCGTCTTTCATCCTTATTAAAATTATTTATTATTTTGTATATTTATATACCTTTCCTTACGATTCTCGGGTAGTAATTCGGGATGTTGGCAAGGACTTTAGTTTGGTCAAATAAAATTCCATGATTAGTTTTTGCACTATGTTCCACAACTGCAGACTTTTCCGTATCTTCATTCTTAGTATGCCTTATATGTTCTTTAATCCTTGTTGAAATTAATATTTTGGTTTCTCCTGTGTAGACTGACCCGCAACTACAGGGTATTTCATATACTCCAGGCATAGCTAACGAAATTTGATCTTTTTCTGGTCTCAGATAGTCTGGTCTTCATGACGTTCTCTTAAAACATTTGAGTATAAATATTTTATTGCTTTCCTATAATTAGTCTTTATAACCAAAGACATGTTTTAAGGTAATTTTCTTCCAAGAAATACCATTCTTTCCATATAAAAATAACAACTAATTGCGACTAAGTAAGTTTTCAAGATAAATAAATCCCATCTTGTTTCATTATTAAACACATTTACATTTCTATTATGAGCTGAAACATTGTTTACATCTTACAATTAAAAATAATTACACGTTGTGTCATTACATAAAAGTGATTAATGAATACTATCTGGTATTTGAGCATTTAATAAAGATCAATATATAATTAAAAATGCTAAAAATAAAGTGAACTAAATGATATTTAAACATAAGTCAATGTGTTACTAAAATTTACTATTGTAAAACCAATTGTTCACGTTAGAGATATTCTAAATAAATTTTATAAAAAATAAACAGTATTTTTTTTATTTTAGACAACAAATTAAATTTTAATAGTTTTGTATCGAGTAACATTCTCTTTATTAGTTGAGATGAAATAATTTTCTTTAAAAATGTTAAAGGATAATCAAGCACACTTCAAGAATCAAGGCTGGTTGGAACCGACTTCTTAGGCAAGGCTTTGAATGGTGTTGCATATTGTAAATAGTTTTTTAATTAGCACAATACATGCTGATACAAATACAGTACAAGTAATCGTCACACAACAGAAATATATTTGTATTTTAAAGTTACTCAAGTTGTTCAAAATAATTCAATATCGTTATAGTTATTTTCATAATACAGTAAAATAACGTTTTTAAACTTTTACTTACAAATAATTAATTTCATTACCTTTGTCATAAAACATATTGTTTCCAAATTTAATGTTCACTAAAATGTTCATCTCTGACCATATTATGGAAAGATAAAAATCACCTGAAAAGGGCAGCTATAGCATTTAATAAATGCAATTATTTGAAAACATGTCAAATAAGAACAGAAATTAAATATTATTCGACCACAGATTTATTATTTATTTTTAGTTCTAAGACAAATAATAAGAGGAGAATTTTGACGTAGTCAGTCGTATGTTTTTTTAAGATTATAGAATCGTATCTAAGCCAGTTTGTCTTGTAATTTATGAAGTTAAGCTATTTTATCATTTTGGTATGTACTTTGAAATTTTACAAAAATAAATTAGATGCGTGTAATTTTTAAGTAAATACGAGCTCGTAATATGTTTGTGGTCAACAAGATCACACCGTTTGTATACAATGTTTACAATACATTCAAAAGACAAATTTATGAAAAAAGAAATGTGTGTTAATTTTAGAAGTCATGAAATTGTCCTATTAAATTAATACTTATAAGATGGGACGTTAAAAATGTGCGTTTTTCGCCTAAGACTTCTACACAAATTGATTTAAAAAAAAGAATAAATAGTAAAATCAGTTAATTATCAAACCTTTTATATAATTAAATTCCTGTGAGATATTTTTACCCCAAGATAACCATAGTGTGTAAAATATATATCTATTATTTATAAAATACAACAATAAACCTTCATAACATTAAAAATAACACCAGTGAGAAAAAAACCAAGTTAGTTTAACCTCTTGATATTGTAATGACATCATTAATATGGAAATTATGATTGTATATTTATCACTGGTTCACTGTTAGTGTAAAATCATAAAATGACAAATCACTAATTTAAGTTTATAATGTGTTAGCTGTGCTTATAAATTATTATATTTAATTATATTAAGTGCATGGCATTTTTCATCTTATATATTAATGTAGGCCTATTTAAAAGATTTTTTTAGTATTTCATAGTCAAAAATATCAAGGACAACCATAATATAAAAGTAAAACGTAAAACGTACAAAACCTCCAGATTTTATGTAATTAAACTCACTTAATAACTGAACAGAAACGGATTTAACATCTTGGGAAGACTATTTGTTAGTTTTATTTTTTTAACACCTCTTAATACATACAGCTTAAAATACACACCATAATAAAAATGTTTTTGAATACTTAATTTCAGATTAAATTATTTGAAATGGAATACCATTTAGTTTACCATGAGTAGAGTTGGGAAAACATTCTTAATTTGATGTGTTTACATCAAATATCATTGTATCATTCATCAACCACTAATCGATAATGAGTAAAATGGTTGTACAATCCATCGTTAGATCAATAATTTTTACTTTATGCCATATGCATTAGCATAGAGAAAGTATTATGATCGTAAAAAAATTTGCTAAAAGTTGGTCTAGAATCCATTTTAGGGCCCAGGAAAAAAAGTGTTTTTTTTATTTTGTTGTGTGTCCGTTTGTGTATCATTCTGTGTGTACGTGTACTTGGCTGGTGATCGAACGGATGGATAGATTTTTATGAAATTTTGTATGTAAGTGAAATTAGCCAATATCTCCGAGAAAGTTTTTATTTTTTTGAAATTTTAGTTTTTTTTAATTGTTATGGCCAAAAACATACACAAATGGAACTTGATACAAAAAATCTAATACGATTTTGATAACATTTTCAGGAAATATGTGTATTGTAATTTAAAATAATTTAGTAATAACCGTATGGCCCTAACTTTATTTGTTTTTGAGTTATAAATTTTTTTTGTACGGACAGAAACAATATACATGTTAATTCTCAAGCTTCATTCACATAATTTTAATTAAATGTTCAGTAAAGATGAAAATGACACTAATAAATATTTTTAAATTTAGTTTTATTTATTAGTTACCACCTCACTAAGTTTGGGCTGGAGGCCGAAGGCCAAAGCTACAACTAAAGTTGTTGAAAGGATTTTTACTTGAAATCTGTACGTGATTGATTGAACAGCTGTTTTTGAATATTATTTTGTCAATACTATTATTTAAATAAAATAAGTTTTCACCCGTAAACTCCTTAGAAATGTAATTAATTGAAACTCTGTTTTTATAAATAATCTGACATAAAAAAGGGAAAAGGAAAAAGGATGTGCCAGTTACCTGGTACCATATATTAACACATATTTTCTACTCTCTTATGTCAAGTGGTTAGTAATTCTTTGAGATACACACCCTAGGGGCACTTCAACCCGCCCATACATACACGAAAATTGATTTTGACCTACCCACCCATACATGCACACCTACCCGTCCTCCCATGCTCGTAATCACAGCAAGTACTCGTATATCGAGTACGTGTATTGAGCCACCCACCCACTGATACACGTACAGTAGTATTGAGCCACCCACCCACCGATACACGTACAGTAGTATTGAGCCACCCACCCACCGATACACGTACAGTAGTATTGAGCCACCCACCCACTGATACACGTACAGTAGTACTGTGCCACCCACCCACTGATACACGTACAGTAGTATTGAGCCACCCACCCACCCATATACGTTCAATTTCTTGTAAGTAACACACATTTTAAAGTACATCTATGACACTAGGTTGTATTGTTGTTCTTCCAGTGTAACGGTAGTACTTTAAGGGACGTTGGACCTATTTATCACCTGTAACTAAATCTACCCTTACCTCATCCATCACAGGTCAAGTTTACCCATATGTTGATGAATCCTGTATCAAGATACAATACCTTACATTCCTCAGTACCATACAAGGCACTGGATGAAGTATGGACGCTGGACCTACCACAACGATGACAGATTGCCTACTTTCATAACAAAGTGACGTTCAATATATCATCTTGTAATGAACCTGTCCGACACACTTTGTCGAGTGGGTAGCTGAGTTTCAAGGCAGATAAAAACACACATACGTACTAAATCTGTTATATAATGACTATCAACCGACTTTGATGTTTAATTCAAAGGATTTATGCAGGGTGTCAAAAAGGTTCTGGAGCGGTTGAATATTTTTGAAAATTGTTAAAATAGAACCTAAACAACTGGCACCTATCAAATTAGTGGACATAAAAATCTATTCAAATTCATAATCAGTGATCCACTACCTCCTTAGGGGATGGCTAGCTAGGGGTCGGAAGAAGATCTTAAATGTAATCATATCTCGATATGTATACCATTTTGAAGGTAATAATTTCAAATACCGCAAATTAAACCTCAAAAGGGTAATTATAAACTAAATTGCGGCGCTCGTAAGTTTCAAGGCTGGTCTTATGTGCATGTTTAAGAATAGCTTAATTTTATTTTAACCATATGAGTCGAAGCTACAAAACTTCACACTTGAATATTGGACACTAACATCTACTTTAAGATGCACTTAGTTCCCAGATATTCTTCTGCGGAAACGGTCCATGAGGGGTCGGTAGAAAAGTTCTAATGTAATCATAGGTTGGTATGCACATCATTTTATAGGGATGGTCAAGCAGAGAATGCTTTAACGATTTTTAACCACCACCATTTTGTAACGGTTAAAACTTTTGAATTGCTTCTTTGCTTTACCAGCCCTTTAAAATGATGTGCATACCAAACTATGATTACAATAAAACTTTTCTTTTGACCCCTCGTGGATTTTTCTCATAGAAGAATAGGTGGGCACTAAATACATCTTAAAGTAGGAATTTGTGTACAGTATTCAGATGTGAAGTTTTGTAGCTTAATCTGATATGGTTACAAACAAATTAAGTCATTCTTGAACATGCACATAAGATCAGTATTGAAACTTTCAAGTACCACCATTTTGTTTAGATTTACCCTTTGGAGGTCAAATTTGCGGCATGATGTTCTACTAATTAATACCTTTAAAATTTTATGGATATCTATCAAAGCTCAAATTTAAAATTTTTTCCGACTCAAGTGGACTGTCCCCCTAATGAAGTAGAGTGTCACTGCTTTGCGTTAAAATAGATTTTAATGTCCAGTAACTTGGTACCGATGGTTTTGGCCCTACCTTAAACACTTTCAAAAATACTTAACCCGCCCGGGACTTTATGGACACCCTGTACATACTGTGTATGATAACAAGTTTGCTATACAAACATAAAAATTATCAATATGTTTTCATTTTGAATTTAAACCAAATAATATTATATTCTGAGAAACTACGTTTCTTAAACAAGAAAACACACTGCAATGACCATAATTTCAAGTAAAACCATAAAAAGTAAAGAATCGATAAAAGGTACTTTGAATAGTACTTTTAGGGTGGAAGTTTGCTTTAATCTTTTATTCATAGACCTAACGTATTCTCAAGTTTACGTAGTAAATACATAAACCAATTGTATAATTAATTTATCACACAACTTTGTCTTTTGCACAGTCAAACTCTGTGAGTTGGTATTTTATGTAGTCAAACATCTTTTACACAGTCAAAATATTATACTAGATACTAAAAGTACTCGTTTATATAGGTTTTAGCCAAATAAGAATGTACTTACGATTGCCAAGGAAGAGGGGAACATCAAACAAGTTACGTGCGGTTGGGACAATCTTGGTCAAGCTGTTTATGTAGAAAACTGGGTTGTAAAAACAGTAAATCAACACCTGATAAACATTTCTCTAGATACATACTACTCCAGTTAATCTTAATATAATAAAACTTACAAACGTATTAATAACGACTAATAACAATCATAAACTAGGAACAATCATAATAACATGGAAGATCACAGAAAACTAGAAGGAAGTCTGCAAATGTAGTAAAATAATGTTACATACTTATACTAAGTAAAATTTAGAGTAATAAGACGTAAATGCAGATCTGCAAAGGAAAACTCATATTCAAAATAAAATACACTAGCCTAAAAGTACTAAATTACAGTGACAAGATCAAAATGATATTCGTCAAATAAACTAATATAAAATATATAATTTCTCTACTACAATAAAAACAATATTGGTTTAAAATAATTGATAGATATAATCAGTTGATGTTAAATTATAGTATTTAAAATACATTGCATTAAAAGAGTATAATAGCTTTAAATACATTTATAACATTTAGCATAACTTAAAGCTCAATACACTCGTCTACAAAAATAATATAAAAATGATTTCAAATAATTGATATTAATTTTACAACAACAATGCCACAACCAAGAAAAAACCACAACTCACATTTGTTGTTGGTTGGGGTTGCGTGACCAAAGTAATATTTAATTAATTACACGCCTAGTGATCAATATATGTAGGAACAAGTGCTCGTTTCCCGTCTGTGTAACACTGCCTACATGAAGGCTAGACTGAGATATTTTATGTACTTACATGCCTCGATCTTAAGGGACAAGATACATCTACTATCTTACCCTTAAGATTAATCTTCTAGGTACACACCCTACAAGTGCTAGTTTCCTGTCTGTATCACACTGCCAACATGAAGGCTAGACTATGATATTTTATGTACTTACATGCCTCTTGATCACTATCTTAAGGGACAAGTGCTCGTTTCCCGTCTGTATAACACTGCCTACATGAAGGCTAGACTGTGATATTTTATGTACTACATGTCTCTTGATCACTATCTTAAGGGACAAGTGCTCGTTTCCCGTCTGAATCACACTGCCTACATGAAGGCTAGACATTGTGATATTTTATGTACTTCATGCCTCTTGATCTCTATCTCAAGGGACAAGTGCTCGTTTCCTGTCTGTATCACACTGCCTACATGAAGGCTAGACATTGTGATATTTTATGTACTTCATGCCTCTTGATCTCTATCTCAAGGGACAAGTGCTCGTTTCCTGTCTGTATCATACTGCCTACATGAAGGCTACACATTGTGATATTTTATGTACTTCATGCCTCTTGATCTCTATCTCAAAGGACAAGTGCTCGTTTCCTGTCTGTATCACACTGCCTACATTGCTAGACATTGTGATATTTTATGTACTACATGCCTCTTGATCTCTATCTTAAGGAACATGTGCTAGTTTCCTGTCTGAATCGCACTGCCAACATGAAGGCTAGACATTGTGATATTTTATGTACTACATGCCTCTTGATCACTATCTTAAGGAACAAGTGCTCGTTTCCTGTCTGAAATATTTATCTAATGTAAATACTCCTACTATTTATTTGAAGAACATAAATGTCAATATTAAAGAAAACACAAATAAATCTCAGCTTTACAAATAGCGTAGTATTTGTAACATTTAAATCATGACAAGGGTATTATTAGGATGTCATTACTCTTTTAAGGGTATTTTATGGACATATGGTATAAGAACAATAAGCAATGATACTTTAATGAGAATAGTTTAAGTACATGAACACTTGTTGATTATAAAAATAATTAACAAAGACAAATATCCGTATATACTACGGCGTGATGTGAAATTTACATTTTAATGTTGTTTTTATGTAACTTCAATTAAGCATTGTGATTTATTTGCTCTTTCAAGATGGCTTTTAGCTTTATTACTTTTCATACGTAATTTATTGCTACACTTGAGCCATTCCGTTTTTCATTAGCTGTAAATGCTCCCTTAACCTCTTCAGTGCTGACTGATAATACGAACAACGAGTTACGACTGTATTCCATTCCCTACACACAGTTATATCTAGGGATTCTCCAAGTGACTTTAGGTGATGGTTATTATAAATTGTCCTTGTCTCATGAAGTCTTTAGCTTCCTTATGTACCTGACGTCTTTAGATAATGGTAAATATATTAAGGGTTTGAAAGTCAGTTTGATCGTGAGAATATCTTTCTTAACTTAAATGATGTATAATTCAAAACTATTATAAATATAATAGTACTGTTTATAGAATTGCCGTGTATTCATTGTGCAAACAGCCCTTATTAAATTAGAGTCATGAGAATTTTTATTGAGAACCTAGAAATCCTAAAGTTTTATAGACTTAGGATAGGGGGATTGTATCAAAACTTAGGGGGAGAGCTTATAACAAAATGGACTAACATAACATTTTATGTAGATTTTTAGACAAACAAAACTAGATAAAATAATTTTGCTTGTGGTAAACTAGATATAGTAGCAATATATAGCTTATTGTAACTGAGGAAACAAAAATTAACATTTTTATAAGATGGACAACTCTATATTAAAAAAAATACCACCTTAAATAGCTTTATGGTCCAAAATTATCTTTAAAATAAAATATAAGTAGAAACGAGTTTAACTGTTTTATAAGTTACCTTTCTTATTTATATAAATTGTAATTTATAATTATAAAACCGCTATGTGTGCAAACTTGATTTATATTTTACAGTGGTCTTTTAACAACTTGCCTACTATAATGATCTTGTATGTAATCACAGAGAAACATAGAGGTCGCTTTCTTATGAACACATTGAACGCCTCAGTGGACGTTACATAACGGTTACAACAAATGTATATCTTTATACGAGCGTACACCTTTAGTCTTATCATTATGTTAATCCTTGTGGAATGGGGGGGGGAGGGAGACTGAGAATATCCTGGCCCCGTTATCACATGGCACACTGGAGGACAGTACTCGACATACACTTAGCGCACTATCTGATGTGACCTCTGTTTATTTCTTCTCTATGATGTAATGTAATGTGACAACTTTGCTAAAAGGCATTGCTTCGTTACACTCGGCATCTTTCCTGACTTGACAAAATAATCTTGTATGGAACGTAACTTTTCTTTCTAGTGTGGGCCTTAGAGAAAATACATTGCATTAACTTGTCTTGCTATCTTGATAGAACTGATCAGAATTGATTGTTCAATTGTAAAAATTTCTGAACTCTCAGGTGCCTTAATTGCAGTTGAATAATCTAATATCAAACGCATGAGTAGGAAAGATGTCTATGAATAGTTACTCAAAGATTTCCTTATTTAAATAGTAAATGAAAGTTAAAAACTATTCTGATAAAAATGTTTAAGGAATGAAATACAAAAAAAAAATATTTTCATTAATATAAACGTATTATATATAATATGCATTTATAATTTGTTGCCTGACACCATTTCTTCCTTAACTAATAAGTCTTAGAGGATGTCTAATGGTATGTACATAGTAATCATTAATTCATTTATACTTTGCGTTAGGTATAACATTCGTCTTTAATACATTTCACACAAGTCGGGCCAAACAAGAATACAAAACCTATCACAAAACTTCAAACTGTTTCTCTTAATTATACTGAAAGAATTTAACCTGATTCCTTAACCTAACCTAACCTAACATAATGGCGTGGAAATCATCTTAACCTCTCGGGTATATTTGAAATTGTAACGACTTTATTCGAGTATACAATATTAATAGTTATCACAAAATCAGTTTTGTAATAAAACTTATCACTTCATTTGTTCCTAAATTAAAAAGTAAAAGAGACGTTCCTATAACCTGAATGTACGAAAATGTGGATTCCTTTGTTAACCCTTCTGGTCTTAAGACAGTAAGTGTGGTTTACCAAAAGTATCACCTATACAGTTTGTGTTGTGATACGTCACTTTCTATTGTATTCCAGCACGTAATATACTTATCAAGAAACTACGATATTTCTGTTGAGCAGAAAATAACTAAGTCCTCGTAAAATAAAAGGACAACAAATCTTCATTATTAATCTATTGCAGGAGTTTTTTTGTACCATTTTGTTGTTTACTACATTCTTGTTTATTTATAAACTACACTATTGACGTTTTTAAGTAGTGTTCAGTGGAGCAGAGTTATATAGTTTAACATATTTCAAATCTTTGGTATGAAATAATAAACATATTTGATTTGTATTAAAGAAAATTTATCGATGAGAGTAAATTTTCAAACAAATACTATTAATCAAGATATTAAAGAAATTAACAAAGATTAGACATTCATAGTTGATGCAAATGAATAATAAAGTTAAGACGCCATGAAGATGTATTATTGTGTTGCAAAAAGAACTCAATTTAGTAGGATCACGCTTCTCATAAATATAAAAAATTTTGTTTAACTGTAACTAAGAAAATAAAAGTAAACTAAACAAAGAAAACATTTCATTGGAAAACCTCGATTTCTCATGAATGATATAACGTCGTAGAATCCAATATTAAACACGAAGTATAAAAGAAAGAAAGTTGGATGGCTTACAATAAAACACCCTGTCAATAAGTTTGGTCGAGGGGGTAAGGATGCGTAGGTTTCACCCTAAAATGATGACAGATTCTCTTTAACGACGTGAAGGTGACATTCGATATTTCCATTTACTGACTTACTGAAGACCCGTTTATCTTGGAGAAAAAGTTACTTCTTATAATGCAGGTGATATCTTGTAAGTAATACTTGACAATAAGCAAACTGAATCCTACAATACTTATCAAGATGCATTGATAAGGAAATGTTGATAGATAAAAATTAAACAGTAGCTAACGAGGTATATATATACATTGTGGTAAACTAAGGCTATGTTGTTGAAGCAAATATTTCAAAATTAACAATATATGTTGTTTAACCGACCATTTAACTGACATGTACAAAACTACTTAAAATAAAAAAAAAAAAAAATTGAAGACAGCTCGACTTTTCAATAAAAAAGAAGTACGTGTCAATATTAATAAGATGCCATGATGCTGAAATATATTAAACATGAATATAGTCATCGCAACTCTTATCAGTTAAACATTCAAAATAAAAGATTGTATTTTCTGTTGGTATATACAGTCCAATATAAAATATATATTTTTTCTAAAATCACTATTTTTAGTATATTAAGATTTATAAACGTTAATTCTTATTGATAAAATAATAACTAGATGAAAAGAAAACTATATTACAAAGAGTAAGAAAAAGAAGACATCAACTATAATATTCGTTTTTATTAGCTTTTCAATTATACTGCACAAGGGAATAAGAAGTATTACAATGCTTTTCATTTATTAGATCTCATCGTTTTAATTTATTCATATTTTTATAACATTACATCTTATACATTTTATATACCAGAACCAATTATAATTTATTTTAAAATCCTAGAAAATGTTCATATAATAGAGTAAATGTATGATACTTGTAAATAAGTACCATAATTAGTTTCGTGTTGTATTACTTATTAAATTGAAAAACAAAACAATTAAACATAATAATACTATTTAAATTTGCTTTTATAACAATGTTTCTCTTGAATCTTCAAATTTTTACTTAGTTATAACATCAATAATATAACAATTTATATGATAGAATAATATTTTGATTTTAATGTATGTATACCATAAGATTCAATAAATAATAGGGAATGGCATTAATTATGTTAAAAACATCTATTTTGTTACATGTATCTTCCATTTTATAAATAAACAAAAAATGACTCCTGCGGTTTAAAACGGGCTTTAGTTCTAAACGGTGTTTTTGGTTTCAGAATACTGTGGTTTCCAACGCAGGCCTCACCCAGTTTCTTTCCACACTGTGGAGGAACCCCCTAAGACCCTCTGTTTTGATATCTGAAGTAAGACAAATACTCTATTGGATTAACTAAGTAGTTTTGTAAAGAGTATCCGGGAATTAAGGGTGGGGGGGTGATTAGGAAAAATAGTTAGATGGAAAAATTATCTTTTTATTGCTGTTTAATTTCATTATAAGGAAAATGTTCTTCATATAAAGTAGTGTTTTTTACGACAACATGTCACTACTCTGCATACTTCTTCATCTCTCTCTCTCTCTCTCTCTCTCTCTCTCTCTCTCTCTCTCTCTCTCTCTCTCTCTCTCTCTCTCTCTCTCTCTCTCTCTCTCTCTCTCTCTCTCTCTCTCTCTCTCTCTCTCTCTCTCTCTCTCTCTCTCTCTCTCTCTCTCTCTCTCTCTCTCTCTCTCTCTCTCTCTCTCTCTCTCTCTCTCTCTCTCTCTCTCTCTCTCTCTCTCTCTCTCTCTCTCTCTCTCTCTCTCTCTCTCTCTCTCTCTCTCTCTCCCTCTCCTGGTTGTTTGATAAATATTTTATCATTTCGAAATATTGTTATAAATCCTTTGATATTCCTTTGAATAATTCAACAAATGAGGCATTTAATATTTGTTATCCCCCAAGGGAATAACATTTCATTTACTACTAAATGTAGTATAATTATTGATATTATAGAAATATATTTTAACGTATGCTTCTCCATAGTAAATTTAGTATATCTTCATAAAGCTATTTTCTCTATAGAGCACAAAACTTGTATTTTAAAGTAAATCATATATATTTAGTTAATACACTTTAAATTTATTTAATCTTTTTCACCTTTTAAATAAATGTAATGCACGTATTAAATCAAGGACTGGGTTGTTGGCATAGCTGCTTGTTATTTACTTTTAATTTATAATTTGTTTTACTCTTGATATAATAACTGTCTTAATTTATATAAATAATGTATTTTAAAAACATGTATACAATAAAACTTACTAATGTACGTGGTAACTGCTTCGTCTAATACATTTTTTACCAACTTTATACAATTCAATGGTTGACAACATTTGTTTAAAATAGTATTTTAATGCAACGGATGATGAGTAAAATATTGAAATACCTCGTATGACTTTTGAAAAACTAAATTTTTAACTGAATTTAAAAATCAGTAAAAGTACTGTACGTGTCTTTTGGCCAATCTACCAACTTTATGGTGACGTATTACGGGAACGTAGATAGATTTATAACAAGCATTGTTATAGGTTGACATCTTTTCTATATGTAATGCTCACTATTGATGTTTATCTATCCCTAACATGCATACTATCGCTTTTGTCATTATAATGTATAATGAATAAAGACAAATACGGATGTTGAGTGAGTAATATGGCTGTTATGAGTGAATGTAGTCATCACGAACTAAGACCAACTATTCCTTATCTATTCGTTACTTACTAATAGTTCAATGACCAAAGATTAGCTAGTGGTCACAGTTCAGCTAATGCCTTTGAAATGTGTTTTGTTCTAACTGAGTTTAAAGCTGACAAATCTTAACTTTTAAAATATTTTTTAATAAAATTTGCTACCAACAACTGCCACAAATTAAATATATATTTAAATTAAGGTTAGAATTCTTAAAGATGGGAAGCTGTGCGTTTTTTAAGGTTAATATGAATGAATATATATGAGCGTAGGATGAGTGTGGATGAGCTGTTATTTATGTTTTACTTATGCTCAGAAAGGGCCATTTAAAAATAGCCAAAACACCAGGACAACTAAGGTAGCTACAGATTTACATGGAATCTGAACCACCTGGTATTGGCCTAATTTTCACCTTATTCTTATACTCAGTTCTCATTGCATACATCAGTAAATTACCTAATGTAGTTTTAAACTTACTGTAATTTAAATAATTGACCTCATAAACAAATAGATGGTCTAAGTCAATTCATTTTCTGTTGAAGTGTGATTGAGCTCCTATCTAACGGTGATTTGTTTCAAATAATAACATAATATTCACTTCAGTGTGTGCTTGAGTGACAAAGAAGGATTCATTTCAATTCAAATTCCATTATTGTATAAAATTTACAAAAAATGTATCGCAATCGTAAATTTAACCTAACCTAACCTAACTAAACGTTTCCCATTTCATACAATTTTTGTATACAAAGATTCAAATGTTCATTCACTCTCTCATTCATACCAATGTAAGTAGCCATTTTACTTCCGATTTGAGGTTGAAGAGGGATAGAGAGTGGAAGATCACTGGCACTATGTATGAAAAACGAACACGAACTAATTTTACTAGCTTCATGGAACCTATCTGAGCGACTTCTCGTTTACTTGGTAAACGGTTAAACCAATCACCATTCAACTATTATATCGTACTTTCCTTATGAAACTACTTTCTGGAAATATTTGATATGACTTGCCCTCAGCATTATATTTTCTGTTTTCACGTTTATAAACAGCTTTTTCCCTCCGTAGATGGGTTCGATGAGAACGTACACTATGCTGGTGTGGCTGCTGGTGCTCTTTGTAGTGGCGACAGCAGCGACTATACCTCTGTACGCCCGTGACAAACCCCGGTCAATACGCGGCTTCAAGAACCACGCCCTGTCCACTGCACGAGGCTTCGGAAAGAGAGCTGACTCGGACTTCACCCCATCACCCTCCACGTCAGCAGACCTCTCACAGTTCAGTGAAAGGGGGAGGTGGGTACATTTCAATATTATTAAAAGCATTATGCTCTTATTGAGAAATTATAAGAAAATTTACTTTATAACAGGAAAAACAACTCGTAAAAATTGTGAAGCTAGGACTCTATCCTACACCTAAATTGTGAAGTTAGGACTCTATCCTACACCTAAATTGTGAAGTTAGGACTCTAACCTACACCTAAATTGTGAAGTTAGGACTCTATCCTACACCTAAATTGTGAAGTTAGGATTCTATACTACACCTAAATTGTGAAGCTAGGACTCTAACCTACACCTAAATTGTAAAGTTAGGACTCTATCCTACACCTAAATTGTGAAGTTAGGACTCTAACCTACACCTAAATTGTGAAGTTAGGACTCTATCCTACACCTAAATTGTGAAGTTAGGACTCTATCCTACACCTAAATTGTGAAGTTAGGACTCTAACCTACACCTAAATTGTGAAGTTAGGACTCTATCCTACACCTAAATAATTGTGAAGTTAGGACTCTATCCTAAACCTAAATTGTGAAGTTAGGACTCTATCCTACACCTAAATTGTGAAGTTAGGACTCTATCCTACACCTAAATTGTGAAGTTAGGACTCTATCCGACACCTAAATTGTGAAGTTAGGACTCTATCCTACACCTAAATTGTGAAGTTAGGACTCTATCCTACACCTAAATTTCCTCCCTGGTTTTTCCACCCCTGCTTATGGTATAATTGTACTAACTTTGTTGTATATTGAAATAATATTTTAAAAATAGTTATAACGTGTTTATTTATAAATACCATTTAAATGTGAAATACCTCCTCTCTCTTTGCTCTCAAAAAGTATCAACTTATAGCCAAATTATTGAAGTATCATTTTGCACTTCAATTTATATCATCAACAATTTAGTTGTTTGAAAGTTTGCTGTTGGCATTGGATTGTTTACGATTGGTAAAGGTGATTGGAGACTTTCAATCCTTCAAGTGTTTTAAGAAAGCACTTTTAATTAATTGATAAGAAATTCAGGAAAATAAAATAAACTAATAGAAATAAAGTTCTTATATCATATTATAAAAGTTGTAAACATTTTTACTTCCTCACCATCGTTAACCAATATATGTTAAAAGAAAACATTTAATGTGTCAAATGATTTTGGGAGAACTTTCAGAACATAGGCCAGGCTGGTCCATCAAGATTCACTAAAACAGTCAGTAATACAGGAGGGGTAGTTGAACCATGGAAGGTAACTTTCACATGGAGGGTGTGTGGATTATAGATAATTATATGAATAAGCTGCCTGAGTCAATATCATACGGGGGTAAATAAACTGACAATGATACGAGTAGTTAAAACAGGGGTAAGGCGTTCAACAATAACGAGAAATGCAACAATAACATCGTGATATTTCTAGAAGAATACTAAAATTTTACATTGTTCCTTTATTTTTCAGCTTTTAGGTCACAATAATTTCGAATATTTAGCATACGTTAAGATAGAGTGGGTTAACGGGGTGAGTGATGGTTTAGCTCTGTAGTTCACCAGACAACGACCTGAGACTTGGACGTTTACCGTAGATAATATTTAACAGGTTTACTTGCAATATTGCTTAGTTTACAATCATAATTGATTCTCTATGAGCTATGTCAATGGTACAACTTTAACATGAATAAATTCAAGCACACAGTACTCTCAAAGTGCTACAAAGAAAGGAAAAAATCAATCGAATTCAATACAATTTTATATTTATTTTACTCATTTGGTAAACATTAGGCCGAAACGTTAGCTACTTCTGTGGGTATGTATGGAACTCATTGAATCGGTGGTCTCCAAAGACCAAGACTGAAATAAAAATAGTAGTAGCCAGAAATATTTACCAAACATCTAAAACAAACCAAGAGAAACATTTGTTTAGAAAATGTAATTTTTAAATTATTAGTGTAGTTTTGTATTATTGGTACTACAATTGCCTAATGAAACGAATTTACTGTCCAAACCAATGTTTTTGCTGTAGATGCGCGCATGCGCTGCTATCTAATATTGAATGGTTTCAAATACGCACACGACGACTGTTTCGCGTATTACTACTACTAGATCAGTATTAGTAACTTCATTGTGTGCTAGAGAGAGCCAGAGAGTGAGTGAGGGAGGGAGAGAGAGAGAGGGGGGAGAACACTAGCACTACCTGTGAAAACCAAACAGAACTAACTTTACAGAACAAAATTATCTGGCCCCTGAGTCCCAAAATAGTGAGCAGTCTTCTTGTGTGTATAGTTGATAGTAGTACGTTTTTGAAACTCGATTGCACATTACGATACTCAATGTGTATATACATAAAAATACAATAGCACGAATTACGTTCCAGCTTCCCTGCCGACTGGTTTACGGATGAGATCCAAAACAATGTGGAGCTTGCAAGGCTGATTGTGCAGAAGTTCATAGACACCAACCAAGACGGTGAGCTGACGGCTGACGAACTGCTGAGGCCTCTGATGGAGAAGACATCGACGTACAAGTAATCATGTTCTGGAGGGAAGGGGGTCGCCATGCAATAAAACCACCAACACGTAAACGTCTCTGGGAGTATAGACTCGAACATAACGTTGTTTAATCTGCATTACAATTAAAATTATTAGTTTACATTCCATATTTTATAAATGTTTGCAGTTATTCTATATTAATAAACCCCTAAACATTTGTTGATATATTAAAAAAAAAAAACAATATATAAATGTTCCTCAAGAAACCTAATTTTTTGAAACTAATACTAATTTAAATCATCTGCAAAATAAAAATGTTTTATAGAAAAGATAAAATCTGTTAATGATAATTAAACTTTGGGTTTACTAGTAATCAATGTTTTATTAATTGGAATATGCGAACAAAATACAATGCTCATAAGTTTCATAAATACAATAGTTCATTTATTTGTATGCTTAGTTTTATTATTTCTAACGTGATTTTCTATAACGAGTCAAAATTAAAACCCCAATATGAATAAAATCAAGCACAAAGTGTTTTTATAATGCCGTAAAGATAACAAAACAACAAAAAAAAAACCCAGTGTAAAACCAAAAACGTAAATTGATCATGATGCTTGAGCATGTGACGTCATACAATGGTGGTCCTGATTTTTTGGAGCCCTTACTTTGAGCCCTCTTATTTCTGGGCTCCTAAAAATCTTTGGTCCTTGTAAATATTAGCTGTATTCTTTTCATATATGTCTTAAATTCAATATAATGTTTACACAAATATTGTAAATGGAATAATTGTTCAAATATTAAAATCAGTTTTTCTCGTTACCAAGCTGCAGATCCTGGACTCATTTCACACCCATACAAATCCTATTGTAATGATAACTTAAGTAATAAACTATTGTAATGATGTTTGATGACTATAATAACAACCCATAATGTCTCAGGTGAATCAACGAAGGAAAAAGAAAAATCTTAGATAAAATGTGTGTTTTCAACTTGATATTCTATAAACTAATGTAGGAGTTTTGGATTAACGATCTAGTACATAAGTAGATGAAAAACAGTAACTTTGTGACGTCTCAAGAGTGGGCCAAAGGCTAGTTCATCAGCTAGCTTCGGTTTTGGGTACCCCAACCAAGTCGCGTGATCAAAATAAAGAGTTGTGATTGGCTAAAATATACAATTAAATATAATTTATTTTATGTTTCTAACTGTATAAATTAATAATTATAATATTATAGGGATTTTGAATATAATTTTGTATTTATAATGAGAAAAAAAAGATAAAATATGATGTTGAGAAGTAGGAATATGGGGACTCTTCACACATTTATGATTATAACAGTATAAGACAATGATGACTGAGTTCATGTTTGTACTTACCGTTATGATTGTTTTTGTTGGAGTTTAAATATAATCATAATTATTTTATTTATCAATGGACCAACATTTACACACCACGTTAGGTATAAACCAGGACGTAGAGGTCTTGGCGCGTTAGGATAAATTTAACGTGCCTCCTTCCCCAGTAGGCCTATGCACACGTGTAAGGAGCCCCATCCATCGCTCCATACGGTCATGACGACTCCATAACTAAATTGTCATGTCTTTTTTTAATTTATTTATTTTTTTATTTTTTATCCCTAGCCAACTGCGTGCCACTTTACTCAGTAAAGCCGTTCAATGTAACAAGTAACCTACAAGAGATTATGTTTTATAAATATTTTATTTCTTTTTCCCCCACAAAATCTCACACTCTGGACTTACAGAGTTTAGGCCAGCCATAGAGTATACCATTCACACACATACAAATACACGTAGCATACGAGGGCCCGGACTCACAACAATATGACTTACATTATGTCTGCCTGTATGGTGTGAGTGCCACCCTCACCTTGACGGCACGGTAATCCACGTAAGTGTCCCTGGACTTACAGAGTTTAAGCCAGCCATAGAACACACACAGAGCTAGGAACAATTATTTTTATCTAACTTTTTATAGTACAATTTCACACTCACTAAGGCACACTTCCCATCTTTAGCATGTTGCGAAAGACAATAAGGTAAAAATACATAATCAAATGGAACTTTCCAAGACTCTTTGAGCTCTTGAACGTTCCTGTGAAATTTATAAAGAAATTACTTTTTCTCCAATCCCTTAGTATAAACTATATAAAAGGGTTTGAGCAAACTACGAACTAGCTTAAAACTAAAAGTTATACTACGTATGGGTGAGGTCGGGTGTGTGGACCAGTACCACCGTACAAGTGAGGGTTGGTGGGTGGGCCAGTATCATATTACGGGTGAGGGAGGGTGGGTAGGCCAATTACATAGTACGGGCGAGGGTGCGTGGGTGGGTTAGCGAAGTTAATGGAGTGGGTTGGCGATATGATTTGTTCTCAATCCATTTTGGATGTTGTCAAGGGAAGATAACTGAGTATCAGACTTGTCACTTAGCCAAAGACGAAACAAAAACTACGGGGTTCTGATACCACGTAAAGTTGTATATCCCTTAGAACTCCCAGCTTTTATGCTATTAATGTTGACTTTTAAGTGACAGTTAACATTAGTACAAAGGCACATTTACTGTCCACTCATATTCATCCCTACGTCAGGGATTCTGTTTTATTAATAAATAAATGATTAAAGTACACTATTATTTTCGAATCCCAATAGAGCTGTGAGCTAATAACACTTAACCTAGATACTCTAGCTTTGATTTATTACAATAATAACTGCATCATTTTTACTAATTAACCGGTGAAAATTAATGAACACAGGATAAGCCACCATAAGATTAATGTGGTGGTTTGTTTTGTCATCAAGGTTAAGGTCTTAATGTGGAAAGAGAATCTTTCAAAGGTTATTATTAACAGGACATTAAACCTGAAAGGTTATTTGAGCTGTGAAAAGCTGCTAAAAACATGGGTGAAATGTAAATCCTGAAGTATCATTATCGCAAGGATGGTTAGTGAGTTTGTAGTGTGTAAATAAAAGGAGTGTATAAGTAGATGAGTTGTCATTAAACCGAGTTTGTTGTCGAGGATCGTTACTATGGTGAGGGATTGACATGTTAATGATTGTTAATACAGTGAGAGCGAGCTACTATGAGTACAATGGAGAGTAGAACAGTTTTAAGTGCGTCTATGAAACTGTGAATGGGTGATATGTCACTAATATTGAGCAGTTTATTTAAGCTACTAACAAACTTGAGCAAATATTAGCAATTAAAGCATTTAAATTATATGAGAGGGTGTGTATACTTATAAGAATAAGCCAATTTTATGGAGATTTTTACTTATGTCAAGTATATTATACCTTCCGATTAGTTTAGATACAGACTTACTGTCAGAGCAGACATTATATGCACCCGAGTTTAAAAGGTTGTTTTATAGGGAACTAAGAGGACTACGAAAAATCTAACCACACCATTGTTCCCCCCGTTCAATTTAACGGGGATGGGATTATAATTATCTTATGAGTTTTAATATTTTTTATCCCAGTTGGAACAAAAACAAACACCAGAATTTAAACTAGTTTTCACTGTATGTCAAATATAAGTCGTTATTACTATAGAGCCCGTTAATGTATCGCATTTTTTTAAATAGCTGGTTGATAAGAATGCTTTCTTTATCTTTTATAAATGTTATAATTTTAACTTTTAGAGAAAAAAGTTCTCATCAATTCCTTAAAACTTTATTTTCTTGGCTTCTAGAGATCGTACAATTTACTTGGTATTGTTGTAATCCTTATGACATATAGAGTTACGATACATTACTTTCATATGTGTAAGTAAATTCAGTGGTTTTATATTACTTTAAATCAATACAAAATTATTAATTTAAATCGATTTAAAACCACGGCATTTAATTACAAACATAAAATTAATGTATCGTAACTGTACATGCCGTAAGGACTACAACAATACGAAGAAATTAATTTTATGACCTCTAGAAGCGAAGAAAACAAAGATTAAAAAAAATTAAAAATAACTTTTTTATCAAAGAGTTAAAATACTAACATTTGTGAAAATTATAGGAAACGTTTTTATTAATCGGATATTAAAATATAAATGCGAGATATTAACGAGTTTTTGAGTATTAACGATTTAAATTTGATATACAGTGTAAACAAGTTAAAATTCCGGTACTTTTTCGTTCCAGCTAGGAGAAAAAAAACTAAAACTTATAATCTTAAAATGCATATTTCATAACGTACAATTTAAAGAGGAAAACAATTGTGTATTAGAGTTTTCGTAGGCCTCTCAGTTCCTTAGAAAAAAACCATTACAATCGGATGCACATAATTTCTCCACCAACAGTACTCACATTTGTTGTACATATTAAAAAAAATGGGTTGAAAATAAGAAGAATACCCGAGAAACTTATATACTCACGTCATAACTACCTGAGAAATGCCATTTAGTCAAATATTACAATTAGATAATGTTCTATCAACAATCAGGATTCTATAATGCCATTATCAGAAATTTGTTATGTAGGCCAATTTAAAAAAAGCTCTATTCTAGCTCATTTTCAATCAATGCACTTGCAGCTAGGTATGTACTTGAAGAAAATATATAAAGATGTTGATATCCCTATAGAAAATCACAAAGTTTAATTGAAAGTAAGTTAAAAAATGAATAAATCTATATATAACATACTACCACTGTTTTGTTTGGAGTACTCAATTATTAAAACAATAAAATTATTAGGTATAAGAACAATTTAGTAACAGGTAGGTCACAGGTTTCGTTTACCAGTGGAATGCAATTTATATTTTGTTAGGATGTTCTGGACTGATATTAAAATCATATTTAATGCGATGGAATTTCAAAATATTACTTTTGGTGATCTAGGGATCTGGATATTTTGTGTAATATATTTTAAAATTATATTAAAAACTTTACCCTTTATTTATTTTAAAAAATGAAGAAAGTCAAAATTCTAGGTATATTTGGCGCAAATAATATTTAAAGTAGTTATAAGTGTTGATTGCAATGGGTATTTAAAACATACAGTTGTATATAAAAATGTTTTAGTGAAAACATCGCTGGTCATTACTTGTATCCTAGGTAGAAATGAAATGGAATTATTTATTGTAACAATTGGTGAGATTACGACTAAAAATCCTTTTTTTACACGAAACGATGTTTTTATAATGTTAATATAATACTATAATGGTCTAACTTTCAGCTAACCGACAAGCCTTACCCTCAGTTATTCTAACATAACATCCGGACCCTGACTACCACCCAACATGGACACACCAGACTTCTCTAGGGCAACTATTCAATAGAGCCGTATCGGTAGTAAAAAAACAAACTTTTTTTGTGTATAAAACATATGCAATGCCTTTTGTACTGTTTACTAGCATACAAAAAGAAACAACTGCAAATTAAATTCACCTATTTAGAGGAAAATGAGACATGGCTACTACTACTATATTCCCTCTTAGAGTCTAGTACTTGCGTTACATATAGCTGTGCATATGAAATTGTGGTTAGCAGTTAATTAAACAGGTTTTCTTTGCTTAGTCAAGTAGCGAGTAGTAATTACTAAATATGTTTCATATACAATAAAAAAGCATTACAAATCAGATGTGTCGTTTTTTATAACGTAAACATTCCTTTATATTTACAACTGAAATAATTATTGTCTGTATGTTTACCATGAATATCCAGTGTAAACCAGTTTGCATTGATAATAGTAAACAACGTAAGCAGAACCACAGAAGTGACATACCGTACTCTACACAGCTGCTGGTGCTGTGTAACAATATCGCATACATAATTAGCAAATATTTACAATAATAATGAGGCATAGCACTTAAGATCCTTAGAAGTATTTTATTTTCATTTAATATACTGCACATGTTTTTAATAAGTATTTCAAATATTGAATTATCAATGGGTCATAAAAAAACTAATTGTTATTATTTTAGTAATTTTATAATCTCGTTTTGTAAGTTTTCTCCCATTTGTCACGGTGTACATTAGGGTATTGTTTTGTCAATTATTTATGTAAACTTTACTAACCATGTTCCTTAAGTTAATATTAAAGTAGGGCCTACTATAATTTTTTTTTTATCATGGTTACCTTATGCAAAAAAAGTTAACACAGGAACTAAGTAATTGATTAAGAGAATGATCAACAAGGTAATCACTACTATGATTTCTGCATTGATTACTTCAGCAAAACACGTATGAAGTGGTTCCTTTTATAGAACTTAACAAAATATACTGAATAATTTTATTTTAATATGTAATATCAGCCATGTTTTTTACAATATACTTAAATCCATTAGTTGAAGTGAAAAAAGGAAATAAACTGATTGAAAATTACCATAACCAAAGTAATCAAGTCCCGTGCTTTGCAGTCCCTTGAGAAAATGCTTGAAAGCAAAATATTTGTTTGGTTGGCAAACTGTGTTGTAGAGTGTTGGTCGTGTGACCAGGTGGAATAACAAGGGAGCGATATAATGAAGGTGGTGACGTCATGGGAATCTGAATGGTAAAGACAGGTCAGTAAGTAGATAATAGATAAATAAAGAATTACTTTTTCAATTATTTATAAAATCTCTGCTAATCATTGCCATTCAAGCGCTAATGTTTTCAGAATCACCTAGGTTACCTTATGAAAAAAAGGTTCATAAATACACCCTTCCAGAAGATGATCGACACATATTATATGACATAAAGATCGCTCATACGGCCTACAATAGTTGATGTGAAAACTTGTGAGATTACTCTAGAAACGAATAACTATTCTAACTCCAAAATAGAGTAATGTCTTAAAAGTTATTAACTAATATGCCAAAAATGACAACACAAGTATCATCATCCTCAGCCAAAATATATTTAAGCTACATATATACCAAAATTAATTATTCAATACTTTATAACTTCATTTTTTAATTTACAAATAACCTACTATACTAAATCTAATTCTACAATTTGATTTTATTTATACTATGTTAAGAATCTCTGGCAGCATATTTCCTTTGTATGATCACCAATTTTTTACAGTACCAGAGTATCATTTGAGTACAAGAAGATTCATTTAAAATTGTGTTAAAATTTAACTTCATACACTAAAAACAAATGCAAAATATCAGGTTCAATATTCAAAGAGTCATATTCGTCCGTTCATAGATCTTTGAAACCACATACGTCTAGCTCTGAACAACTAAACCAGGACTAATTTTCAAAATAAATTATAAATAGTATTTATTATTAACATAGGTTGATATTTGTTATTTTTATACAGTAATAATATTTATTAATTTATTCCTTTAATTTTTTTATTCCTTTAAAAGTTAATCCATTTTATTTCCTAATAAATTGTTATACCACGATTCTCTAAATTCACAAATATAATACGAAAGTATAGAAATAAAATATATAATAATAGCTAAATTAATTGATAATTTAACAACAAACTTGTACCTTCCATATAAAGGATGGAGTATTTGGCATTATTTTAGCTATACATACTGAAATATACACAATTAAAGAATATATAACATATTGTTTAAGATTAATGAAAATTAATTACATTGTATATTTTTAAAATATGTGCGGATAATATTATATTTTGAGTACTATAAATACATTTTTTTAAATTGCATTCTTAAATGTACACGTAATATATCTGTGTATGCTATCATCTAGAAATAATCTAATCTAATAAATACATTACTTGATACTAAGGCTTGATGTTACCCTAGATAATTAATGAGTGAACACTATAAAAAAAGTGATACCTTAGATAGGTGGGAAGTTAAGACGTAACTATGTTAAGGCTTGTAATAATTAACCTAGGAAACAATTAGCACGAACCCTTGAGCCAGACAGGTATTGGGCGTTTATAACTTATTAATTTATATGTTTGTTCATATTTAATAATATGTGGGACTTTGAAATTGTATGGGGAATCGTTACTTTCATAGTGAATTTTAAATAATATAATTTAAGAGTGAGTTTAAAAAAATATAATTCACCAGAATACATACATTTAATAGTTAAGACAGTTGATAATTTCTGGTTATAGTGAGTATAAAAAAGGAATAGTTGTCATAAGATTTATAATTTTAAAAGAATATGGTACTGAAAAGTTATTCTCTTATACTGAAACCTTTTAGGACTGTATGCACAATGTTAACTGACTATCGATTGTAGCGAAAAATTAATTTTGTTAAATAAGTACATATTTTAAGATAGTTTTGAAACTATTTGCAAGAATAACACTGCATTAAACTTATCAAAATTACGTTAAAAATACTAACACTTATATTAAACAAACTGATTAGAATATATTAAAATATATTTTACTAGTGGTGCAGTGTTGTAACCCAGCTACTAGGAGACAAAGTGCATTAAATAAATGCATTTCTATACCTGGTTGTTACTTAATAAATATGAATACATACAGTTTTCTATAAGGAATTTCACCCACGATTTGGCCATCTTAATAGATCACAAATTTATATAAAAATATAAATAGTTGTTTTTACCTTAAGATACCAGCATAGGTAATAAAAGTCCTGGTAAAACACTTTATCGGTAATTAAATTACTTATTATATATAATTAATTCATAATAATAACTCGAACTAAAAATTACTGTATAAAATATTTATTATAAGATATTTTATAATATATGCAACAAAGCTCGTCAGGTTCATGGCCTTCTCTTCAGAGTTTCAAGGATCTTCAATGATCTGAGTGCCCTGAAGATGTTATATTGCTGTCTTGTTAGACTCCGTATGCAATATTGCAGTGAGGCATGGTAAACCAGTTATGGTTTTTGAGACTTTTTGGTGTTCGGATCGGGATTGGATATTTAGATATTCCAATTCAAGATATTTTATTGCTGCTGAACCAGCCCACAACAGAAGCAAGGCGCTCAACTCAAAACTCTCTTTTCCTATACAAGTTGGTCATCGGAAATCTAAATTGTCCTGCTCTTTTTGAAATAGTGAACTTTAGGTTCCTTTTATCACAAAATCCAAAGCTCTCTTTGCGAAACCAATTGTACCAACCTCTTACGCAGCCAACAGCACCATGATGAGGATACAAAATGGACTTTTGCATTCTCACCATGGATGCAAAAGTCTACCTGACAACATGGACTTTGCACTTTGCTTCACTCCCTTCACGCTCTGGAGACAAAATTATGAACAGTCATAACAATTTTATAAACAGATTCTTTATTTCCAATATTATATTTGTCTTAATTTTCTGTCATTCTTTATCATGATTTTGTGGTAATATTTACTTTTATTTGTTATTATTGTTTATGCTATTTATGTTATTTATTCTAATTGGTTGTTCTGCCAGACTAAGTCAGTCCAAATAACATTATGTTTGTTATTTATGATTTGATAATTTATATTTCTGTATAGAAATGGGCTTTTCCGTATGTAACTAAACAATAATACAACCATGATAAAACAATTTTACATTCTACGTCCCACTGTATATTTCTAACTGGTGAATATATATACTGCAAATATTAAAATGTAAAGCTAACTGTTGTTTTTGTTGTTAGTTAATAATTTCTTAGAATCGAAAAAAATAAAATATTAGAGATTAAGACATATGGCCTGCCCGTTGATTTGTGACAACGTATCAGTGATAGGTGACGGTAAGACGTATGACTTCCCGGCAAACACGATCTATCTCACTCACTCTAGATGTGAGCTCTGTCAATTTATTGGTAAATCGAGAGGGGTTTATAAATGACGAGGGCGTGTGTTCTTGTTTCCGCCTCTGCTTGGAACTCTTGATCCATTGTGAGCTTCACTCAGCTGTTCGCACTGTACCATAAGAGAACATGTTTGATGACACTTAATTAACAGTGTATCAATGGTATGAGTGGTTAGTAAATGTTTCTTAAATGAAATTTTTAAATAAAAATGTTAATGGGCAAACAAAACATAACTTAATAAATCAATTGTTAGTTTAACGTATGAAAAAATATTTACTATCAATAACATTGTTTAAACATATTAAATTTGAATATCTTTTTAATTACGTATTACTGGAGAACTAACTTTTAAATAATTATTCTTGAGCTTGACCATTTTATGTATGAACTAAACTAGTTAAATTTTCAAAGAAAATGGTCTCACTAATCCATTTTAGGACTTTTAACTCTAGATATACGTATATATTTATCTATACATTATACATTTTCAATAAGTATAACTGACAAAACATTTGAAATAGTAGTAAAGGTGATCTATCCCCTTTGGATAATATATAGAATACATATTTGAATATTGTTTTTGCATGTTCTAATAGTTTAATACAAATACGATTATTTCTAAAATAAAGAATAATTATATGATGCAGGTATTTTTTATTTTTATACAATTTCTTTAAAAAACAATATAGTTCATGATACAATCTATTTAATGTTTAGTTCAGAATTACTTATTTTTTCATTTCCATTTTATAAATTGTACGTACACAAGGCACCCATTAACAAAGTTATGTAAAGTCTGTAATATTTAAGAAAAATAATTTTTAATAACAGGTAAAAATGTGGACCGCCAACAATTTGCCTATCTAGGATATTAAAAAAAGACTTCTTTATAAATTATAAAATGTGGCCTCTGAATAAAAAATTATACTTTGAAAAGAAGTTGTAACTTTGCAACACAAACTTTGTTGCACGATAAAGTGTTTCATGTGATACTCCTATCACAAAGCCTTCCAGGTTTTCCCTCCCTTCAACATGACATATCTTTATTGAAAAACTTTTTGACATGTAGAGGATACACATATACAAGATGACGTACACCTTCTCTGCCTAAGGCTTTACAGTGTAAAGTTATAGGGAATTTCCAACTACGTTGATGGTAAGTACTTCGTACCTTGATAATTTCCACGTACCGGCTATTTTGGTTTTATTACGGTCACTAATTTGGAATACATATGTCTATTAACTTTCTTATAGATCTATATTCACTCTACCAAATAGAATTTAGAAGTTACAATTACCAATAAAAAATGTATTTGTTTGAAAAAGTCAATAACAAGTACTCTGATAAGTATCCAATAGAAACTATGAAAAAAATAAATTTTACATCTTGAAATGTTCTACTTTGGTATTGGTTTGTGTCAATACGTCTGTTATGGATATATTATTTACTTACTTTTCATCTCTAATTTTACATAGAAAGTTCAATGCTATATTAAATCATATGTAAATCTGTCCCTCATGACATTTAGTAAGTCCACGAGTGATTTGGTAACTATTCACATTTATCACACCATGCACATCTCTATAATTTATATTGGGCCTTATATGAAATAATATATTTGTGAAATTTATAAATAATATGTGTTAGTGTTAATAAATAAAATGAAGCTTAAAAACATTTTCAGTTCTTCTACTTATTTTGTACCCTAAGAGTTGTTTGGATGTAAGGAATAGAGCGGTTCCAGTCCTATAGTAGACAGTAATATAGAGAATTAGTGCAAGGATTCTCGTATAGTGACCAACACGTGATGAATAAATATATAACTACAAATGCACTATGATTTTAAGTAAACATTAGTGTTAAACTAGAAACACTTTAGTCATACCGAAGTGATGGCAGTATCAGTAAACCTACTTACAATAAATTTATAAAAAATAAAATGTTTTCCCAGGAAACTTTTGATTCTATATCGTTTTGAAGGTAACTAAAAAAATGTGTTTTTGTCTATGGTGATGCGTGAATTTAACGCCAAACCATCTGTTATATAGCACTACCTTGCTTAAAACTGTTTTATAAAAAAGCAATTTAACTTTTTAACTAAGATTACCGCGTATTTTACTCTCTATTAAAAAACGAAAGAGTAGAAAGTACTGATATTAAGTTATTTTATGACTTACGTCACTTTCTTATGAAAAGTAAAGCACTATAAATAATATGTTTCAGTAATGCGTGTATCTCCACAAACTTTTTGGAAACCATAAAAGAATATGCAACCTTTCCACCAACCACTGAAAAACTCATTAAAAACTTATTCACTCCCATAAATCTGTCTAAATATGTTCTTGTCATGTTTTGTTTGAAGCTGTAAAACCTGCATTGTTTGTTTTAGTATTGTTCCCCGTAATTAATTGTTTTTTGGCCTTTAAAAAACTAAAATCTTTTAAAATTTGTGTTAAGAGATAATATTAGGGTTTAAGTTCAAGCAACAATGATAAAATTGTGAATTTTTCACTATAAATAATGTTATATTTAGCATAATCTTTTTAATTAAAAACTCATTGTATGTATGTTATTATTACATTTATTTGTTTATATTTGTATAGTAGTTCAGTTTGATATGTTTATGTCAATTTTATTACATACAACACACTGTAATATTTGCTTTAGCAATAAACTGTCGTTATAAGATATAAACATGTCTGATTGCGATAACAGAAATCTTTATCTTAACAAATCGATATCACTGTAGATTTATTATTATATTTATTTAACTTATTTGACACATAATTGTTCAGTTTCAAAATTACATTTTAAATATAGGTTCTCACAACAGAACTATCACATATTTAATATATTTATTATACTCAAATAGAATACAGTATATGTAAGTACTAAAGCCATGTAATATTAATGGACTTCATATCTGGTCATCTGCAAGGATTTATTACACTAATATAGTTTTTTTTTAATGGAAGGGGAGTAACATAAAATTCATAAAGTTTATAAAAATTAATAATTCATAATTGCATTTGATTCATTCTATAATCAAATAAATACATTTGTAGACTAATAAAACTATAATCTTTAAGATTTATTTTGATATTTCTAAAATATAATATTGAAGTGAAAAATAATCTAAAAATAGAGTTTTATAACAACTATGCACCATAATTTGAGTTTGGCTCATATCTAATGAGATTTCATGTAAAAATATGAAAATGACAAATAACTGATTGCCTCAAAACAGTGTAAGATATGTGTGTAGTAGTGTAATATTAGACATATTTTGGATAGTTTAAAATAAAGCTAAATTATTACACTCAGCCGTAATATTTTACTTTTCTTTTTCACATTTAACAGTAGCATACAAAGCATAATTTTCATCCACATCTATATTTATAAAAGAGGATGTTTGTATGTATATATGTTTGTAGTTTATGTGCTGCCAAACCATCCAACCGATCGCCATGAAACTTAAGGATGTTGTCCTGTATACTCCCGAGATGGTTTCAGTGAAGTTTGATGCAGATCCGTTCACAGGGTTCCACCCCACGGGCTCCTAAGGATCCCATGTTATTCAAATGGAGAATCTGAATTGTTTACAAAAAACATATGACTGTGTGGTTTAATGTAGTTTCATATGCCATAAGCAGATTGAAGTTCTCACAACAACAGTACTGTATATGTTTTGGTTTATTGTAGTTCTACATTTCACCTTGAGAGTGTAGCACACACGACTTTTACTTGATCGTTTTTCACATGGACAGCTCTACGTCACTTGCTCGAGAGTAGGCTCACCAAAAAAACCTCTACATTTATACACCAAATAAGAAGACTAAAGATATTGTTTACCCACTTTCACTCATTTAATAAATAATGTTTTTTTTCTATAATTCTTTTTATTGCTTTATTTTGGTATGCCAATGAAAAATGAAAGGCGAGACAATGTCCGCCGGGTTCAGCTAGTATAAAATAAGAGTATAAGCAAAATTTTATCTACCTACTTGGAACAAAACAGATAAGCAGCGACTAAAATAGTAGTGCGAATTTTTTCACATATGTCAATGATTAATGAATACATACAAGGGTAGCTAACCCCAATAAAATACTATAGAAGGTAAGACAAAAATAATTGAATTAAACTATCCAATTTATCCCAAAAAATTACTAAATTAATTTATAAATCACTGTAACGTGTGGTGAAGTGCTGTAATCCAGCTACGTAGGGACAAATTGTTGATAAGATTGTAGGAAATAGGTCCTCTTATTACTGACACGGTGTCTACTTAATGGTTTCCTTCGACGTGTACACTAGTAGAGAGGTCTGGGGTGCCCGTATTAGGTGGTAGTCAAAGTTCAGATGTTGTGTAGGGAAGATAACTAAGGGTTATTAGGCTTGACAGCAGAAAATCAAACAAATACTACGTGGATCGTATTCCACGTAAAGATACAGGTCCCTTAGTGGGCCTGGCTATTGGACTATTAATAATTAGTTTTTTTTGAGGAACAGTCGATCTTAGTCAGTAACAATGACTACACTCGTTTATATACATTCATTACGCTTATTCGACTCTAATATTCATCCATATCTGTACGATGGGCGTCTTAGTAATTAGCAAGTTTTTAACATATATTTATACTATTATGAGGTGTAGGATAACATTGACATGTTACTAGTATTTCAACTGACATAAAATTGTATCTATACTATAGGAAAAAGCATTAAACCGATGTAGGTCTACGTGCAAAGTCCTCAACCACCAAACCAAAGTATTTTGTAAATTAGATTTACTTTAGTTTAGGTCTGTCAATGATGAATATGTGAAATACCGCAATAATAATGCTTCCTTTTTATTTAATCTAGAAAATTAATTTCAAAATACACAATATAATACAATCAACACGAGCTCGAGGCCAAAGGTGACCTTTAAAGATCACATAAGAATCATGGTGTAAATGTTTGGAGAGAGTGTCAGTGCTGAGCTGTGTCAACATGTAAAAATCATCTATTCTCAAAATAAATCCAAATTTGTTGAAATGTTAAAACCCCATTTCATTTACATGGATTATCCTTTGTGTTTTTGTGGATAAAACTAAACATTTATAACATGTAATTAATAATTTCTTAGAATCGAAAAAAATAAAATATTAGAGATTAAGACACATGGCCTGCCCGTTGATTTGTGACAACGTATCAGTGATAGGTGACGGTAAGACGTATGACTTCCCGGCAAACACGATCTATCTCACTCACTCTAGATGTGAGCTCTGTCAATTTATTGGTAAATCGAGAGGGGTTTATAAATGACGAGGGCGTGTGTTCTTGTTTCCGCCTCTGCTTGGAACTCTTGATCCATTGTGAGCTTAACTCAGCTGTTCGCACTGTACCATGTTTGATGACACTTAATTAACAGTGTATCAATAGTATGGGTGGTTATTAAATGTTTCTTAAATGAAATTTTGAAATAAAAAAGTTAATGGGCAAACAAAATATAACTTAATAACTCAATTGTTAGTTTAACGTATAGCAAAAAATGTACTATCAATAACAGTGTTTAAACATATTAAATTTGAATATCGTTTATAATTACGTATTACTGGAGAACTGACTTTTAAATAATTATTCTTGATCTTGAACATTTTATGTATGAACTAAACTAGTTAAATTTTCAAAGAAAGTGGTCTCACTAATCCATTTTATGACTTTTAACTCTAGATATACGTAATTTTATTCATACATTCTACATTTTCACTAAGCATAACTGACAAAACATTTGAGATAGTAGTAAAGCTGATCATATATAGAATACCCTTTGGATAATATATAGAATACATATTTGAATATTGTTTTTGCATGATCTAATAGTTTAATACAAATACGATTATTTCTAAAATAAAGAATGAATATATGATGCAGGTATTTTTTATTTTCATACAATTTCTTTAAAAAACAATATAGTTCATGATACAATTTATTTAATGTTTAGTTCAGAATGACTTATTTTATCATTTTCATTTTATAAATAGTACGTACACAAGGCACCCATTAACGAAGTCATGTAAAGTCTGTAATATTTAAGAAAATTAATTTTTAATAACAGGTAAAAATGTGGACCGCCAACAATTTGCCTATCTAGGATATTAAAAAAAGACTTCTTTATAAATTATAAAATGTGGCCTCTGAATGAAAAATTATACTTTGAAAAGAAGTTGTTGTAACTTTGCAACCCAAACTTTGTTGTACGAAAACGTTTTTCATGTGATACTCCTATCACATAGCCTTCCAGGTTTTCCCTCCCTTCATCACGACATATCTTTATTGAAAAACTTTTTGACATGTAGAGGATACACATATACAAGATGACGTACACCTTCTCTGCCTAAGGCTTTACAGTGTAAAGTTATAGGGAATTTCCAACTACGTTGATGGTAAGAACTTCGTACTTGATAACTTCCACGTACCGGCTCGCAAATTGAAAGGTGACTAATTTGGAATACATTTGTCTATTAACTTTGTTATATATCTATATTTACTCTACCAAATGGAATTTAGAAGTTACAATTATCAAAAAAGTTTATTTGTTTGAAAAAGTCAATAATTGGTATCCAAAAGAAACTATGAAAAAAAGAAATTTTACATCTGGAAATGTTCTACTTTGGTATTGGTTTGTGTCAATACGTCTGTTATGGATATATTGTTTACTTACTTTTCATCTTTAATTTTACATAGAAAGTACAATGCTATATTAAATCATATATAAATCTGTCCCTCATGAGATTCAGTAAGCAGTTAACGAGTGACCTGGTAACTATTCACATTTATCACACCATGCACATCTCTATAATTTATATTGGGCCTTGTATGAAATAATATATTTGTGAAATTTATAAATAATGTATGTTATTGTTAATAAATAAAACGAAGTTTAAAACATTTTCAATTCTTCTACTTATTTTGAACCATAAGAGTTATAGGAATGTAAGGAATAGAGTGGTTTCAGTCCTATAGTAGACAATAATATAGAGCAAGGATTCTCGTATAGTGACCAATACGTGATGAATAAATTTATGATTATAAATGCATTATGATTTCAAGTAAACATTAGTTTTAAACTAGAAACACTTTAGTCATACCGAAGTGATGGCAGTATCAGTAAACCTACTTACAATAAATTTATAAAAAATAAAATGTTTTCCCAGGAAACTTTTGATTTTATATCGTTTTCGAAGGAAACTTAAGAAATGTGTTTTTTTCTCTGATGATGCGTGAATTTAACGCCAAACCATCTGTTATATAGCACTACCTTGCTTAAAACCGCTTTATAAAAAAGTAATTTAATATTTTAACTAAGATTACCGCGTATTTTACTCTCCATAAAAAACGAAAGAGTGGAAAGTACTGATATTAAGTTATTTTATGACGTACGTCGCTTTCTTATGAAAATTAAAGCACTATAAAGAATATGTTTCAGTAATGCGTGTATCTCCACAAACTTTTTGGAAACCATAAAAGAATATGTAACCTTTCCGCCAACCACTGAAAAACTCATTAAAAACTTATTCACTCCCATAAATCTTTCTAAATATTTTCTTGTCATGTTTTGTTTGAAGCTGTAAAACCTGCATTGTTTGTTTTAGTATTGTTCCCCGTAATTAATTGTTTTTTGGCCTTTAAAACACTAAAAGCTTTTAAAATTTGTGTTAAGAGATAATACTATTGTTTAAGTTCAAGAAAGAAAGTTAAAATTGTGAATTTTTCACTATAAATAATGTTAGATTGGTAGCATAACTCTTTTTATTTAAAAAACATTGTATGTATGTTATTATTACATTTGTTTGTTTATATTTGTATAGTAATTCAGTTTGATATGTTTATTTCAATTTTATTGCATAGAACACACTGTAATATTTGCTTTAGCAATAAACTGTCGTTATAAGATACAAACATGTCTGATTGCGATAACAGAAATCTTTATCTTAACAAATCGATATCACTGTAGATTTATTATTATATTTATTTAACTTATTTGACACATATTTGTTCAGTTTCAAAATTATATTTTAAATATAGGTTCTCACAACAGAACTATCACATATTTAATATATTTATTATACTCAAATAGAATACAGTATATGTAAGTACTAAAGCCATGTAATATTAATGTACTTCATATCTGGTCATCAGCAAGGATTTATTACACTAATATAGTTTTTTTTTAAATAGAAGGGGAGTAACATAAAATTCATAAAGTTTATAAAAATTAATAATTTATAATTGCATTTGATTCATTCTAGAATCAAATAAATACATTTGTAGACTAATAAAACTATAATCTTTAAGATTTATTTTGATATTTCTAAAATATAATATTGAAGTGAAAAACAATCTAAAAATAGAGTTTTATAACAACTATGCACCATAATTTGAGTTTGGCTCATATCTAATGAGATTTCATGTAAAAATATCAAAATGACAAATAACTGATTGCCTCAAAACAGTGTTAGATATGTGTGTAGTAGTGTAATATTAGACATATTTTGGATAGTTCAAAATAAAGCTAAATTATTACACTAAGCCGTAATATTTTACTTTTCTTTTTCACATTTAACAGTAGCATACAAAGCATAATTTTCATACACATATAAAAGAAGAGTTTAAACAATATATTATTTACCTACTTGGAACAAAACAGATAAGCAGCGACTAAAACAGTAGTGCGAATTTTTTCACATATGTCAATGATGTAATGATTGACAAGGGTAGTTAACCCTAATAAAATACTATAGAAGATCATACAAAAATAATTGAACTAAACTATCCAATGTATCCCAAAAAATTACTAAATTAATTTATAAATCACTGTAACGTGTGGTGAAGTGCTGTAATCCAGCTACGTAGGGACAAATTGTTGATAAGATTGTAGGAAATAGGTCCTCTTTTAATGTCTAATTAATGGTTTCCATCAATGTTTACACTAGTAGAGAGGTCTGGGGTGCCCATATTAGGTGGTAGTCAAAGTTCAGATGTTGTGTAGGGAAGATAACTAAGGGTTATTAGGCTTGACAGCAGAAAATCAAACAAATACTACGTGGATCGTATTCCACGTAAAGATACAGGTCCCTTAGTGGGACTATATATATCTATATATATCTATATATAGATATATAGTGGGCCTGAGTGTCAGTGCTGAGCTTTGTCAACATGTATACAAATCATATCTTCTCAAAATAAATCTAAATTTGTTGAAATGTTAAAACCCCATTTCATTTACATGGATTATCCTTTGTGTTTTTGGGGATAAAACTGAACATTTATAACATGTAATTAACCAGAGAGTTTACTGTCGAAGACATCTCTTGAGATATCAACAAAATATTTTCAACTATTAAATTACATTGTTCTATTGGACTATTAATAATTAGTTTTTTTTAGGAACAGTCGACCTTAGTCAGTAACAATGACTACACTCGTTTATATACATTCATTACGCTTATTCGACTCTAATATTCATCCATATCTGTACGATGGGCGTCTTAGTAATTAGCAAGTTTTTTAACATATATTTATACTATTATGAGGTGTAGGATAACATTGACATGTTACTAGTATTTCAACTGACATAAAATTGTATCTATACTATAGGAAAAAGCATTAAACCGATGTAGGTCTACGTGCAAAGTCCTCAACCACCAAACCAAAGTATTTTATAAATTAGATTTACTTTAGTTTAGGTCTGTCAATGATGAATATGTGAATAATAATGCTTCCTTTTTATTTAATCTAGAAAATTAATTTCAAAATACACAATATAATACAATCAACACGAGCTCGAGGCCAAAGGTGACCTTTAAAGATCACATAAGAATCATGGTGTAAATGTTTGGAGAGAGTGTCAGTGCTGAGCTGTGTCAACATGTAAAAATCATCTATTCTCAAAATAAATCCAAATTTGTTGAAATGTTAAAACCCCATTTCATTTACATGGATTATCCTTTGTGTTTTTGTGGATATAACAGAACGTTTATAACATGTAATTATCCAGACAGTTTACTGTCGAAGACTTGAGATATCAACAAAATATTTTCAACTATTAAATTATATTGTTTGGTTGATACTAATATTAAAATAACAAATTAATAAACAATTATTAATTGAAGTTGTAGTGGCTCAGTGGTTAAGGTTTCGGACTACGGAGGGTAAGGTCCAAGGTTCGAATCCCAACTGAGCCAACCGGCGGTACTTCACTCCTTGAATAAAGTTCACGCACATACTTGCAAGCCCATGTGAACTGGCGAGTGAAGTTTCAATTTAAAAAAATAAGAAAAAAGAGCTATCTACAGAACTCTGTGACCTGTGTGAGTCTCAGGTGGTAGTGTTCAACCATGACTACTTAGATAGCTTGGTTGTTACTTAAACAATCTCCCAGCTATAAATGTTACATCTCAGGCCTTTCTGAGAGCTGCCATCATCTTGATGGTAAAACATTAGAGGAAGCTCTAACTAGGACACGAGATTTTTTGGGGTATTTAGTTTTTTTTAGGTATTTAGTCACTTCCTGAAATATACTTGTAATACATATGATTGAAGATCACCATTACCGTACCATTATCACTGTAAAAATATGTCTGATAAGAAGAGGAAAGTGGTATTTAATAAGGAATAACGAAGGAGTTTGGCCGGACAGGTGCAGGCATCTCTTCCATGGCAACCAGTCTCAAATTGGCCATGAATTATTCAAGTTGGTCTTGTGAGAACAACACCCGCGAACCACTTATTGTATCTCTCTGTGATGATAACATTTATTGTTTGCTGAACATTATTTATATGAATTATATAAAAAACCTATTTAAATTCAAATCTGTTTATATTGAATAGCTTAAGGCTGATGCTTCATATATAGGGATTATTTTAGAAATTTATTAAATATGGAGTGTATTTTTAAAGATATTTAACATGTAAAGATTTTAAAATCAATGAAAAATGTAACAAGGAGAATTTTTAGTTTAGCTTGGAGTGTTCTTATTGAATTTAAAATACTGACAATTTCTTGCATTGATATTTACACAGGAATAACACTTACGGTAAAAAAAAACTCACAGCACCTTAATAGAAAGAGACGACCACACGCAAAGGGACACAATAGTATTGTTTTATCTTATTCATAGAAAGGTAAAATATGAAAAAAGACTTATTATTACAGGTTACAACTACGTCGTATAACACTTTTGAACACTGAAAGACGATTAAAAAATATAATTAAAGAACTTCTTTGTAGAACACGCATTTTACTCTGTGAATGACTCTGCCTCCAAACTCGGTCACTTCTATATTAAAGTTGTTATAAGTATAATATATACTGTAACTGTAACTTTAATGATAATAATGTGTATATTACAGTCAAGTATTTAAACTGTGTATTATATTATTACATCCTGAGAATGAATAACATTTTTTAAAATGATTTGATTTGAATTCAAATGACTAAGTATTTTTCCCCTATCGTAATAAAACTTGAAAGCCCTGTTTATCTTTATTACGATAGTGCTATCACCACATCTTACGTAGGTCTACGCATTCTTAAACAAAATTTAGAAATGTTGTCTTAAACATTTTCATAAATTTAATAACTATCAAACTATACATATTTAAAACCCCTCTGGGCCAGCGACTAGGTACGGGAAACACTAGGTATTGTACAAACATTGAGAAACAAAACTACTGTAATGTTTTATTCATCGCAATTATTCCAATGTTTAGTTCGTAAATGTTTTAGTTAATACAATTCCCTATTCCTGGAAGACTTTGTATCACTGTCAACAATTGTTTTACATTTGCATGCATAATTAAAACCTTTTAAGCTAATTAATAATTTAAAGGTAATCTTTTGATGATTTCATTGTTTTATTATGAACTCTTATTTACTCCCAGGATGTTAAAGTCCATAGTTTTGTATTGTTTAAATTATTAATTTTATATCCCTTGAAATGGAAATAAAGACGCTTAGTAAAAGCATAATGAGGGGGGTGTTAGTGTTTTTCTCCTTGACTTGTTCAAGTTTTAAGGAAGTTTCTCTCGAATCTAATGTAAACATGAATATATGAGGTTATTCAATATAACAAATATATAAATACATATATTTTATTTGTATGGTGGGTGCTCATCTTACTAATCACGTAATATTTAATTTGTTCATAAACTGTTCAACTTAAATAATCTTCATTCCCCTTACTTAAAATAGATAATGAATGAAAACCAATAAGTAGGGTTGGCAGCCAAAGTACAGGGGTGCCAACCATAACATGGCCCGCAGACCTCTGTGTGAACATGTAACATTTAACGAGTGACGTAAAGTTGGGAATTCAAACCTTGAACTTTGTTTGAATCCCCAACTTTACAATCAGTCGAAAGTCGTAGCCACTGAACCTCAAAAATTATACTTGATTAAAATTTTCTTCAAAAACTGTGCTTTGATAATTATGTTCATGAATCATCTTACTTAGATTTTACTTTCTATTTATTTAATTAAATGATAATAACGTTTGTATAGTCATAAAGTATACATTTATTTTAATTTTTTCTCTTTAAATTAATACTTTTTATTTTCTTCATAACATTTTTAATTTTCCTAAAATTACAGTAATTTTTAAATTTAAGAATTTGTTTCGTATTTATAAAAACGTTCCTGAGTCAAAATTTTTAATTTTTAAATTGATTAAAATTTTTAGTTATCAATTAAAATAGTCCATATTAAAAATCAATATGGTTTTGTCAAAATATTTGTGAATCTTATTGAAAGTGTTACATTCATTATTACATGATGTGTTTTTTAGTTGTCAAATTTGGCAGGGAAAAAGATCATTTAAAAGGAACCCTAACAATGGTTCACTGTAAGGGACGTTAAACACTTCGGTGGACTGATTTATCTGCAAGATTTATAATTGAATACGCGGCCATAATTTAACGTGATACTTTCAAAATTATAAGCATGTTGGTACGTGTAGTGTTCCGGGAAAGTTTCGTAAATTTAGGAATTTTGAAATGTTACCCTTTCTTTATGGTTTTTGCTATTTAAAAACAATCAAATAACCATACATATTTTACTATAAAGAATATAATATATACATATTTAAAGATGTATTAGCAGACACATACATGTATAAAGTAAACAAATAACAAACGTGTATTCATAAAATGTAGAATTCTAATGTTTGTTTTATTTTATTTATTCAAAAAGGTTTTAACTTACATCTGAAAGATCACAGATTATCTCTTTTATCATTTTTTTATCACACACCCAACCTTTGGTGACGACGAAATAACAGATTCTGCATCGCATAACCCACCCACTCACCCTCTCACCCTCTAGAGACTGCTCAGGGGAGTAGATACCACTAATGAAACTATACTAATAGCACTGGTACATGATTATAAAATAGTATCTGCTAGTTAAATGAAATTTGTCTTCAAGGATGGTCATAAAGACACTCCCATCCAACCATAAACGTACAGTGGCGATGACTCTCCCACCCACTTGTACATATACGCTTCAAGTACCCATCTGACAGATAGTTGTTTAAATTTTATGATTCCCATTTTTTTTTATGTGTAGTTAATAAATAAACGAAATTAGGAAAAAATGTGGTACGTAAGTAAGTCCAAGCTATATAAAAGTAAGGTATAATTGATATGAAAGTAAAATATTTACTGTTTGTTCGTCGAATATTATTGAAAAATGTTTAACGATATAGGTGATATAGGACTTAAGGAGTATATGAAGAAAGTATAATAAAAAGAGAGACAGTTAAGTAAAAAAATATCATTATAAGGATTCAACTATAAAGTTTAATAAACTAAGAGTATTTTGTTGGTTCTGATGATCAGAGACCACGGTCGTGTTTAGTTTTGACGTTTGGTTACCAAACAAAATATATTTATGTTCTAAGTATTGAAGAAATCTTTATATGTATCTATCTATTTATCAACAGGGGTTGGTTTCAGTAACAAACTAATTGCTAACTAAGGGATTTGAATAGCACAATGTATGTGTGTAAATTGCCTTCAATGTAAATGCCTTATGTAAATTGGTTCAACACGTGGTTGTGTGTCATTCGGCTGACAATATACTCGCTAACTAACATACATTCACCCAATTTGAAACTAAACACAACACTCTATTTATTTACATGCCAGTCCCGTTTGTTAAATAATAGTATAGCCAATTAGATAACAACTAATGACAAATGTTATATTATACTGTGTCCAATAGTTGTGCTATTTAGAACATTACTATTGTACTAACATTACTATTAAATGTTACTAATGTAAAACGTCATAGAGTTTGGTTTTACTCACGATATATTATCTTTAAAATAGGCAATCGTTTAAATTGAAGGGAACATATTATGTATATAAGTTACTTCACAGGATGTGTTATCAATCCATGGTTTACCTGAACTAAAGTACTCATGTTAAAAATACGTTGTATCATGTTCAGTAATACTTTGTCTTACAAATGAAGTAAAACAAATAAATAATGAAGAATGTAGATAAAACTCTAAGATTATATTATCACTCTTAGGTACTAAATTTGACCACTCTACGATGTACACAGTGAATGTGTAAATGGTCATCAACACTGTACGTATATGGGCGGGTAGGAGACAGCTACAACTCTACTTGTAGGTATGGGTGTCATCACACTCTACGTTTTTGGCTGAATTTCAGGATCATCACTACAGTATGTGTGTGGATAGGTAAGTAGTTCATCACCACAGTACGTGTATAGGTGGGTAGGAAGTTCATCAACACAGTATGTGTGTCAGTAGGTAGGAAGTTCATCACCACAGTACGTGTGTGAGTAGGTAGTATGTTCATCACACACAAGTACGTGTGTAAGTAGGTAGTATGTTCATCACACACAAGTACGTGTGTGAGTAGGTAGTATGTTCATCACACACAAGTACGTGTGTGAGTAGGTAGTATGCTCATCACACACAAGTACGTGTGTGAGTAGGTAGGAAGTTCATCAACACAGTACGTGTGTAAGTAGGTAGTATGTTCATCACACACAAGTACGTGTGTGAGTAGATAGGAAGTTCATCAACACAGTACGTGTGTGAGTAGGTAGGACGTTCATCAACACAGTACGTGTGTAAGTAGGTAGTATGTTCATCACACACAAGTACGTGTGTGAGTAGGTAGGAAGTTCATCAACACAGTATGTGTGTGAGTAGGTAGGACGTTCATCAACACAGTACGTGTGTAAGTAGGTAGTATGTTCATCACACACAAGTACGTGTGTAAGTAGGTAGTATGTTCATCACACACAAGTACGTGTGTGAGTAGGTAGGAAGTTCATCAACACAGTACGTGTGTGAGTAGGTAGGACGTTCATCAACACAGTACGTGTGTAAGTAGGTAGTATGTTCATCACACACAAGTACGTGTGTGAGTAGGTAGGAAGTTCATCAACACAGTATGTGTGTGAGTAGGTAGGACGTTCATCAACACAGTACGTGTGTAAGTAGGTAGTATGTTCATCACACACAAGTACGTGTGTAAGTAGGTAGTATGTTCATCACACACAAGTACGTGTGTGAGTAGGTAGGAAGTTCATCAACACAGTACGTGTGTGAGTAGGTAGGACGTTCATCAACACAGTACGTGTGTAAGTAGGTAGTATGTTCATCACACACAAGTACGTGTGTGAGTAGGTAGGAAGTTCATCAACACAGTATGTGTGTCAGTAGGTAGGAAGTTCATCACCACAGTACGTGTGTGAGTAGGTAGTGAGTTCATCACACATAAGTACGTGTGTAAGTAGGTAGTATGTTCATCACACACAAGTACGTGTGTGAGTAGGTAGGAAGTTCATCAACACAATACGTGTGTGAGTAGGTAGGACGTTCATCAACACAGTACGTGTGTGAGTTGGTAGGATGTTCATCACACACAAGTACGTGTGTGGGTAGGTAGAAAGTTTATCACCATTTTACGTGTGTGGGTGGATTCCCAAAATCTAATACCATGCTTAGTTATAAACAGAATTTACAATATTGTAACTAAACCTTTTAATTCAAGGTAGATAATATATATTGTTGGAGTCAGCTATATTCTATTAACGTATGAATATACAGTAATTTAAGAATTGAAAGTGTATTTTATTAAAACATTGTTACATTAATATTCACTGCTTGTCATTAAGATTCTGACTATCGATCTGAGTGAGACAACGAGTTGCGAATGGTTGTGACCAAGTGTTGATGAGTGATAACAGTCTTTGTTACTAACTAAGTCAGCTTATCCTAAACGGTGGTCAACTATTATCATAAGTAAATAAGATTACTATACATAGTATTTTTCAACTTATATATAATGGAATTAATTAAGTTTTACTACTGAGGTGGCTTCCCACTAGCTTGTTACCTCAGTACCTACGCAGCTAAGAAATGACAATGCAAGCTCAACTGTGACAGCCGGTCTGGGAAGCTTTTCGTTCTGTACGCATTTAATGTACAACACTTTTTACCATATTCATTCGCCTGTTTTGGCCAAAATGTTTGTGCTGTCGACAGTCTACTTAGTTATTGTGATAACTCGGCTCTGGTAGGTAAAACGTCTCCGATGTTCTAGATAGGTGGCCATTTTAATGAGAAGGCCGACTATGTCCAAGCTAAAATCGGTGAAGTCATTGATAACCATGAAGTAAAAATACATATATATATATATATATATATATATATATATATATATATATATATATATATATATATATATATATATATATATATATATATATATAGGATATGAGCTCTCTGGGAAATGTCAATGCACAGTTTCCTCTAAGCCTACATTTAAGTTGACTTAGATTTCTTGACAATTTGAGCACGTTACCTTATCTAGCTATGATATTGAAGTATGGTATTTTGATTAAGAGTCTGTAGACCCTTTCGGCCATGTTAATTTTAGTCCCATAAGAACAATGTTATTATGGTCAATAAATAATCCATATTTTTTAATTATTTATTGACCAAAAGTTGTGTATGAGGTGTCATTTTAAACCTTATCATATTGCGCATTGGATTTGCTTTTGATAATTTGAATACATACACCAAGTTTAGAAAAATAGCTCAAAATAAAAACTTCAAACCAAATATTTTTTTATATTATTTTCTATAAAAGTAATTGGAAATTCGCAAAGCAATTCAAACGCACAATTTCATCCTTTACTAAATGCAATTTGTTTGGAAAATATCCATTTACAAATAACTGTTTAGTTTGGATACGCGTGATCGTATGTCCGGTTCAAAAACAACATTGTTTTCATGGGATTAAAACCAACATGGCTGACAGTCTCTGCAGACTCTTAAGAATATTTCCCATTCAAGTGTTAAATTAAATACAGCTTTTCAGTAACTTGCCTAAAAGATACTATGCAAAAAAGTCATAAATTATTTAAAATCCATGTTTCATTTTTAATTAGTGACCGACATTACTAAATGAAAATATATGAATTAGCAGTATATTCAAGATTAATGAATAAATATTTCTAATCTACCATCCAAAGTAGAATTCCCCTTCACTGAATCGTGCTGGGCTGACGGTAGGTATTTCATTAGTTGAATAAATTACACGCACTGGCCTATAGTGTATTTAAAGAGGTAATTGAAATTTTAGTAAAAAAAACTATAAAATTGGATGTATAAGTTAAAATGTAGTAAATACGATTGCTTACAACAATATAAAATGAAACCCTTGTGAGTGTTCTCGTAAAAGGTAATGAAGGGGGTTTGTGGTTAGTTCGTCATCAATAATGGTGATTAGTATATATTAGTATTAGTTGGTGGTAGTTTTAGTGAAACATTTTAAAACCTATTTTTACCTTATAGGGTGTATATTAGTGGTGCAAAAAAAGTTTTAAAATAGTCTATACTGTATTTAAAATGTTTCGTTTCAATTTATCTTCAAATAGTGTGCATGACAATTATGTATGAAATGGATATAAAAATGATGATATGTTCAGAAGATAAATGTGTTGTCTTGAACATTGTAATTTCCATAATGTAAGTCTAATACATGCAGCTCCTGTGGTCAGCGAAGTGCAAGATAAAATACGAGGGAGTATATCCTTCCCGCACAAGGATGATAAAGTAGAGGGCAATAGACCGTTTAACGGCGTCCCTGGACAACCCATCGCTCACGATTCCTGTGGGACTCCACGCTCTCCATCAACTAAGGGGAGGCTTCTATCAACCTTGGGAACATTAAGTTATAGGGATGATCACATTACAGGCGACTAGACTCCAGCGTCATTTACGAACAATGTAACGAGCAAATTAGTAACTATCACCAATATATTATACTAGGGGTTACCTCTGCACGCTCTGCATGCCAAACTCGTTACTCGCTTGCTTATTACACCTCATCCTTCGGTCTCGGCATCAAACATTTTTTACATCGGAACTTAAGTACGACACCCATCCACCCATACACGGATAGTGGTAATGACCCAACCACCCACTCATACACGTACAGTGGTAATGAATCACCCACCCACCCATACACGAACAGTTGTAAAGACCCACCCACCGACCCATACACGTATAGTGGTAATGACCCACCCGCCCATTTTAATATTTTAAAGACCTGTAGGGCTCAGTCGAATGCGAATAAATCTGTTCTTAAAAATCATCCCTGGGGAAAATACATAACTTCCCAAAGTGTTATTACTCTCGAATGAGTGATGTAATAAAGAATAAAGAACCCTGAGAGAAACAGAGACATGTATTCGTATTTTTATATGCATAGATCAAACTAAACTTCCACTAAATCAACAAAACCTTTCTAAAAACCACGTATATAAAAATTATATATATAATTTTTATATACGTGGTTAAAAAAGCATAATTATTTACGCTCTTAAACCCGTTAAAATGTCATAAACATGATTATTTATATTTTAACAGTTGTTTCCTTTGGAATTAATTTAAATCTATCGCAATTCTTAGGGTAGAAAAAATGTTAACGCTTTCTGTGCCCTTCACGGTAAATATATAAAGGGTGAAAAACAAATGGTAACGTTTTCTTTACTTTTGTTTGACTTCACTTGTAAAAGGAAAATCTTGTTACAAAGATGATCATGGTTACAAAGAATATACTATTTTGACACCATTAGTGACATTTCATCCTTTCTGGGGGACGGCTCACGAGGAGTTGAATGAAAATCTTCATTACAATCCTAGGTCAAGTTTGGTATCAAATGAAAGGTATATTCAAGAGAAATTAACTGCCGCAAACCGGACTTCGAAAGGTTTATCCCTTCCAGAGTAGCGGTAATTTTAATTTAAAAGTATAACTAATTTGAAAATTATGATTTATCCACTATTTAATGGTTTCAAGTAAATTATTCTGATAAAAAATTATACTTTATGTAATACAAAAGTCAACAAAATTAAATTACCAAATTTTATATGGAAAAATAATGCTGTTATAAAAGGGTTTCCATATTTTTTCTACCCTGTTTATAAAGATATAGAAACTAGGTTATTAACGGTAATTTACTTTGAAATAAATTATATTTACATTTTTTTCTAACCGTTTACCACAATCTATTTGGACAATACATTTAAATTAGTTACTGTGCAATCAATCTTCAAACTTCTTCGGAATAACTCAACTAAAATAAAGTCAACCATTCCCACTAACACGAATAAATCAATGAAATTAAATATTGAAACTTCCCTAAATTTATTCACTGGAATATTAAACTTATTTGACATTAAAGTAAAATTAAGAAATACTGTTTTATTATGTAAGGTATTAACATTGTCTGATGTCTGTTGGACGTCTTGAACCAGGTCAAAGGCCCTTTACAGTATTATCCCTTGGATGATATGTGAGATGATGAGTTGTATAATCTATATTACATGATATTACATTTCTATTAAATTCTATATCATATAAATTAAAGGTTCTATAATGATAAATTACTGGTCAAATTTAAAAATAAATGTAGATCTTGTGGAAGGTATTTTAATAAATAGTGCATTTAAAATAAGTTATTGGAAACTGTTGTGAAAAAACAACTACCAATGTAAATATTGTTATTCTTAATATCAAATAATCGGCTATTTTTTATATACATGAAGATCGTTGGATTTTTGAGTACAAAATATTATTTTTGTATTATGTTCCTTTAGTATTTTATATGTATTGTTTAAGATTACATTAATTTAGTAGAACGTCGCCTCGAATTTGTTAATTCCGTTGACATTTACATTGAATGTAAATTTCATGTAAATGTGTTATTCATTCGTAAGTAATGTACATTTGAATATTATTGTTAATTATAACTAAGTTTAAGCATTGGTGTTTCTGACATGATTTTACTGTGCCCGAAACCATTTATGCTTTCAATGGTCTTTTTATTGAATTGAAAAATAATGTAACTGTCTCGAGTTATTGTTCAGACATAAAACGGTAATATGGACATATTATGGAGTTTCATTCCTCTTCAATACACTTTCCAGTACCACTTGTTGGTATCCAAACTATATTTTATTTTTGATTTGGGATTTTTCCTGGGCACAAGGATATATATTTAATATGTCTTTAAACTCAATTAGCAGATGAAAAGTGTTTCCATTTGAATATGTTAAAACCATGGGCTGATGTAATGATTTTGCAAAACTTAATTTAAGGGCAATAAGCCTCGTTTTTATAATAATGCCATTACAGTCGTTTTAAAATATTTCATTACGTTTTATATCAAGGGATGTACAGATATTTCCTGCCAGGTTATACTTTCGTATTTTTATAGTACTCTTATTTGTTACATTATTGTATCTTCGATGTTACTTATAATTTTTGACCATGGGATCACTTTGATTTTTTTATGACTTTTCATTTGAACTTATCATCATTATTATTATTGTTTTATTTATTATTTCTGATGTTTTCATCTTCGCTCTTTAAATATAGGAATAAAATAAAATACAAAACCAGAAAACACTAAATGAATTAATTAAACTTAGTAAGTTAATGGTAACTTGTTACGAATTTACAATTTGACGTTGTAGAAGTAGTTTTGACTGTGATATATTTGTTAATTAAAGAGGCATCTCTATTTGATAAAAAATTTAAATGTTTATATCATACAATTTTGTAAACATATGTTATATATAAAGTTAGGATATAAATGAGACAATACCTTAATTAAAACTTTTAAAATTTCAAATTGCCTACTAACAATACTTTCCAATTATATAGGAAATTTACATTTCATTTTCATACCGATGAAGAAAAGGATTCATTACATTAAATTTCAAAGTATTCAATGAATATTTGTTGTAACATCTAATAAATAGTAGTATATTTATTTTCAGCATTTTATATGTAAATAGCGTCCATGCAGACTTTCATTATCTCCTAAGGCTGGCATCAGCGAGATAGTAAATCTATTTGATGGTTTTGGATAATATAACAATCATAAGATGATCAACCCTAAACCCAACTCTTGGGTAGAAAGGGCTTTCAATGAATATAAAGCAGTACATTTACTTTTTTTGTAGCCGATTTAGAAATATACAGAATATTTATGTGTTCAAAAATTAGTTAAGAATTTATCGTGCTATCTAGGTGCTTAGTGACCACTGATTGTGATAATCGTGTAATTATTGATTTACTTTTCTTAAGTACGCAAAAATCATCAGAATTTAAAAATTTCACTTTGGTTAAAAAAGTTAAGTAAATAGAGTCTTTGCTCCTCAGGTTTTTGAATTGTATTTTATAGGTATCAGTGTAAACAAGCCGTTCTTTCTAAATGATGTCAATGTTAGGTTTCGTAAATTCTTCGTTTCAATTTTTTTGTTACTAAGTGTGGTTGATAATATAAGGAACTTGGAACCAATCAATACCACCGTATGTGTGTATCGGTGAGTGGTTGGGTCAATACCACCTTAAGTATACCACCGTACGTGTATCGGTGAGTGGGTGGGTCAGGACCACCTTAAGTGTACCACCGTACGTGTATCAGTGTGTGGATGGGTCAATACCACCTTAAATGTACCACCGTATGTGTATCGATGAATGGATGGGTCAATACCACCTTAAGTGTACCACCATACGTGTACCGATGAGGGCACCTTAAGTGTACCACCATACGTGTACCGATGAGTGGGTGGGTCAATACCACCTCAAGTGTACCACCGTACGTGTATCGGTGAGTGGGTGGGTCAATACCACATTTTGTACCATCGTACGTGTATCGGTGAGTGGTTGGGTCAATACCACCTTAAGTATACCACCGTACGTGTATCGTCGAGTGGGTGGGTCAATACCACCTCAAGTGTACCACCGTACGTATATCGGTGCGTAGGTGGGTCAATACCACCTTAAGTATACCACCGTACGTGTATCGTCGAGTGGGTGGGTCAATACCACCTTAAGTATACCACAGTACGTGTATCTTATATTTTGAGGTTAAGTGGTAGAGAGGGCTTTGCAGCCCAAACTTCACCTCATGAAGAAAGAAAAAGTAGTTTTTAGTTTAATTCAATTTATCAGTGTGTGATTGGGTCAATACCAGTGTGTATGGAAGAACGGCGTTGGTTTACAAACAATCTCAATTTCAGGATGGAATTAAAAATATCATAAGCCTCAAAAAGATATCATAAGTATCAAAAAGATATTAAGCCTAAGACGATATATCGATTAAAAACTGTTAATAATATTAGTAAAAGATAAATCTATAAACACCTAAAACTCAAAAACCGATGATTAAAATTAATGAACTATAGAATTATAATATATCAAGCCTACACTGAGGGTTTAAGTTTTTCTAATTAACAACTCAATGTAATGAATGTAGTTTGTGATTGCTGACGAATTGTCATGAAATAAATGTAACGTCCTACACTTGAAGAACTTTTATTGTCACCACTATCACTAAAAATGCTTCTCCAAGATCATCTTATCAAATTAATATCAATTCAACGTTAGGTTAGTTTTGAAATATGCTTCATATTTGAGAAAATCCAACATTTATACGGAGAAGACAAATTTCTACTTTCATTTACAACAACTTGTTACAATTAACTAAAAAAATGTATGAATACCTCTATTATTTGATAAATAATTCCTATTTTAAACAAACCCATCAAACGATAATACTTGATATTAGTAGATTAGTAATATTTATATCCATCATCTCTACCCTCTTAGCCCATTTGACCTTGATTCTTTCATTCCCTTGTGGAAAGTTATATACGTGTACTCCAATATACTCGTGTATACCGACGGGTCTTGATAAATATTGCTGTTAAATCTCCAGATGCCAAATAAAATAGCTTAATTCTATATGTTTTTGAACATTTTCAATACCATGAGAGAAGCTTTTATATAATTTACATTCTAACTAAATTGTGATAAACAAGTTATAAGCAAAGTTTTGACATTAATGTATTATCATTTTGGTTTTGTATGTACACAATAACCGGACGTATTTTTATTAAAAAAATAATAATATATTGCTTTTTGCATCTACATCACTTCTTATTTGTAAGGGAAACGAAATTATCAATAGAAATAAAATTTTGTTTATGAAGAATAGTGATAATATTCTATGTGCAGTTATTTGTCTTTTCAAATAATTTTTAATTATTTATATAATAAATTTATGAAAATTAAAAGGTATATGCATATTCCCTGGCTCTTTACTCATTTCTCTAGGTGTTACAAGATGGGGAACATTTCTTGCAAGTGCATATTTACAATTGTTCTCCAGCAACATTTTCTTGAGCACATGTTTTTATTACATTGTAATCACCGGATAAATAGTTACTTCGTCATTTCCCCTTGTAGATTATAATAACTGGAGTTCATATCGTGTTTTCTCTGTGTAAACGTCTGCAATATATTCACAAAACATTTGAGAACTTAAAAAAATGTTCATGGATTGACTATACGTTATCAATTTTACAATTTTGGAATCAAATGAATCATATTGAAATAAGTAAAACTTTTTTAAACAATTAAAAGTAAATTTAATTATCATGAATTATACTGTAAGTATATATGTATTGTTTGTCATCTATCCATCGAATTTAGTTTTAAAATATACATATTTTGTTTTGTTTGCATAATATCAAAAATATATTTTAGTAGTGAAGAACATTTTGAAAATTTGGTTTTCATAGTATTTATATAAAATAAAAATTGATAGTAGTAACTTGGAAATTTTAACTTTGTAGTTTACAAATTTTCCAATACTAACATAAAAGACTTTTCATGCCTCTTTAGACTTTAATATAACAAAACACTCCTCTCTCTACGCAGTACTACTCTGATACTATACGTACGAACGTCACATTGTTGCTGTGGTTATTTTGTATTGTGTTGTTAGAACTCTGAATGAAACTGTAATGAAGGCTTTGTGTAGCCTTTATTATGAAAATAAAATCAATATAATTTTACATATTACTTAAACCATACACTTAAATGGATACTAATATTAAAAGTTAATTTGTTGTCAAAAGTCACATACCGACGTGTCACGAGCGCAGGGAGTGACTGGTGGTACGTGAATCGTGCACAGTGTATCTAGTATTGTTATAACTAATATTGTATGACTAACAAAAAACTAAAACAGTACTCATATGCTGTATTAACAGGGTATGCTGGGTTACAGGTGGTTATTTCAATATATTAAAATATATACTTTTAAAATAATTTATTAAACAATATTTTATATTCTATAAAAGAGATTTACACTTTTTCATTATTCACTATTCAAACAAACTGTACGACAATTTTGGTTTTTCTAAGATTATAAAGAGTTATAAACTGTTTATTTTCTCTATACCTAACGATTTGAAAATTAATTATGTATGTTAGATTTATGTAAACAGTTGCAACAGAACCCTATACAGTATTTAAAATAATTATAATCAACCTAACTATAGAAAGTCGCATTGTTTCCATTGTACCAGACTCACAAGGCTCATATTTATTCCCAAACACAACCGCACTTTTATAATGTGGTTTAATACATTATGACTCTATCGTGTGCGTTTTATATCAATGAAACGTTTATAGACTTAAAGACAATACTGTCTCATCCCACATATTTAAGTGAAATTAACCAAAAAATCGAGCTGTGACCAATTGTGAAGTTGGTATGATGGATTTATATTAGTTTTATTATATCGAAGAAACTGTTTAATAACACTGCTGTAGCAATGAACTAACACTGTAAGATGTGAACAGGATTGATTGTAGTACTGAATAAATCGATAAAACTATACATTTTATAACTTTTATTCGTAAATTTGTTTGTTTGTTACCAGCCATTTAAAAATTATTTATCTTATTTTATTAAACTTGTGGGTGTACAGTTTCAAAAACACCTTTGTATTTATTTAGGCACAAACATGCAATGTATTATTTATGATTGTCCATGAAACAATAAAGGCGTACAGTTTTAACGGAATCCAATCCAACTCCGCTCTTTCGTAAACTCCAAGTTCACATTTGACTACTCACTTCATTGTTCAAAGAAAGGGGATTGATACAATTTGTTCTATAAAAATTTATTCATTTTATACAGAACTGTGTTGAATTCACCTTAAAATGAATTAGTGTAAATTTGTATTACTAAATATATGTCACTTCAAATGAGTATTAAAATAAGAAATTGAACAAAATTATTGCATTTTGTCGTAATATTTTACATTGCTTATTAACGTTTAGAAGAAGCATCTAAACTAGATTTTTTAGCTATATGAAGAGGAATAGTTTAAACATAATTATACTAAATTCTGTGTAACATACGACTGGGGAAGGTTTTAGGCGTAGTGCGTCGTGTTTGTGGGGATTAGTGGTTAGTGGAGACATACAAGCGACTCCGTATCGCAGGTTGATGAAGACAAACCTTAGTCATTAAAGCTCCTCATTTACCTTCGTCAGTTACTTTCTGGCTTCTGCAGTGACAAGAAGATGTTTACAGTGTTGAGAATTGACTTTTGAAAAATGGCAAAATAAGTGACATGTTGGTAAAAAGATGATCTGAACACTTTCATACTGAATGGACATTTGTTTGGCGTTCAGAGGATTCCGAATTAAAACGGTTTATTTATTCATTTGGTATTTTATATTTATATTTTAATTACTACAACAATGATAAATATAATACAATATTTGAAAACGTTGAGCTTGTGACGCAAATATTGATGTTATTGGATTCTGTGTTGCTGTAAATGATCTGAAACAATGGTTTAATTAATTAGAGAAGACCTAAAATATATGGCTAAAATAAAGTCATAAAAACATTTTAAAAAATTTAAAGCAAGAAGGTTCTTAAACCGAGGTGAAATCTGTAAAATATTACATGTAAACTAGACTTTAAATTTTAAATTTAGGGAAACAGCACATCGATTCTTGTAATGCTATTGAACTTTACGTGTATAAAAACAACTTTATACCTATTAAAATGAGTCCAACAATTGTTTTCATAAAAATTTCACTCGCCAGTTCACATGGGCCTGCAGGTCTGTGCGTGAACTTTACTCAACAAGTGAAGTACCGACCGTTGACTTGGTGGGAATTCGAAGCTAGAACTTTGTCCTCAGCTGTCTGAAGCCTCAACCACTTCGTCTATTATTACTGCAAATAATAACATTATTATAATTATACTATAAAAACTCTATTAAATTACCAGGTGAATTTATAAACCACTGAAACTGTCGGCACTATGGCGCAGTGCTGTAATCCTGCTACTTGGGGACAAAGAGTTGAGGAGATTGTAGGCAATAGGTTCTATACTCGGTCCTTTTAATACCAAAACAAACAGCGTTCACTCTATGGTTGCTATCGACATGTATAACACTAGAGAAGTATGGAGTGTCCACGTTAGGTGGTAGTCAAGGTTCAGATGAGTAGGAAAGAGAACTAAGTGTCATGATTGTCTGTCAGCTGAAAATCACACCAATACAATGTGGTTCAGGTTCCACGTAAAACTGCAGTGCCTTTAGTTGTCCTGGCTATTGCGATATTAATTCGTGAGTATCAGTGGATCTTATTTAATAACAATGACTACACTAATTGTTCATCAACACACTTTTTCATCCCTCATATTCATCGCTCTTATCTGAATTTATTACAAGTATTTTAAAATTTTACATATAAAAATAAGTACAAATTAAAAAAAATTAATAAAAAATAAAAAAACAGGAAAAAAGTAGGCCTAACAGGAGGTTCAAAGTCCTAAACCACCAATGTAATGTTTTTTGTTGAATAGATTTATTTTACGAGTTTGAAAGTGTTTAGATGATATAATAATGACTATATTTGTATTAAACTAGACAATTAGTCGCTAAAACCCCTTACAATACAATTAACACGAGCTCGAGGCCAAAGTTGACATTTGAAGATCATATATGATTAATGGTGAAAATGTTTGGAGAGAGTGTCAGTACCGAGTTGTCTCAACATGTAAAACATTACCTCTTCACAAAATTAAATTCAACCTTGTTGAAATGTAACAGCTCCAACTAATTTATATGGATTATCTGTATGTTGTTGTGGATAAAAACATTTCTCATAATTAAATAACTTTTCAGATTGTTGTTAGAACAATATTTTGAATATCTTGTGATATTTATAATGTTTTACTAAACAAATTTTATCATTTGGTTGACAAACATATTCAAGTAGAATGGAAATCAAATAATGACAACTGTATTATAAATTTAAAAAATATCAAATTAAGATGTAGGGAATACACACTATACGAATTCTTGGGTAAAACATTAATTTCAATCTCATAAGTGTCCGTGTAAAACTGTTATTACTTTGCTTATTGTAATTTTTTTCTAAGCATATCATTTTTCTAAAAAAAATTTTCATTAAAACTTGTAACAAGTCGAATAATTATTACAAAATATTTAAGTTTTGCAGATCACAAAATATTAAAATATGCATTAAACATTTAAATTGTACAAGAATATTAAACGAAAGTTGTTATTTTTAGTGACAATAGTTGTAAATGATGTTTATGTGTTCTACCAGTTAGATATAAATGATGTTGGAAAGTAACAAGACCAATTCATCAATAAATCTATTCATCACTTTCGTAATGAGCATTGTCTTAATAATTAATAGATTCATCGTATAATGTCAGTAGTTTTAATATTGCAATAGTGTCTTGTAAGTTGTAACGGTAATGTTTTATTTTTATTATTTATTATTTTTACTGTATGTTAATTATTTTAGAATGTTAAAGATTTACAGCAAATACAAAATAATACCAGCTATCATTACAGTTGTTGTATCATTTACAACTATTTCCCACTAGTTCTACTGAAAATCGTTCGTTTACAAGAAAATATATAAAACTCAATAGTACATAGGAGATTCTTTAAAATATGAAAAAGGTCTCTCTAACTATATGTTTTAGTTAGTAATAGTTCTATTCTGAAAAGTTCTTTGTTTAATAAAGAATGTAGTATTGATATTTATTTTATTTTACGTGTTTATTTTTGTAAGTAACAACAGTCACAATATACTAAAGCCAATAGTTCTTGAAGTCCTCCAAGTGACATTGTGTTTACATACGGCCTCAGCCCACCCCTTAAATCAGGGTTACACACGTGGACTTGTACATGTTAACGCGATCCACCAACGTTTACACTGCCTTGATTACATGTCTAACCCTCGCTTACATCAGTCCACGGTCTACTACAGCTCTAATTTCTTCAATTAAGTGTCCAATTACACTTACACTTAACTAAGGATGTATGTCCTCGGGCGGGGGGCGGGGGCGGGGGAGTATACCGTATATAAAATTTTAGTCATATTCTACCAATTGACATTTATATTATTTTTTTAGAAGAGCAGTTTGTCACCTCCATTTAGTGCTTATACCGGGGGGAGGGGATTTTCTATATCCACTGAACTTTGTGAGCTGTGTATGGCCCCAGGGAGGTAGATAGTGTCTCAATTGACACTTAAATGATCTTCCAGCTATAACTGTTTCATCTCAGTGCTAAATCTTTGTGTAGCTAATAATGTAGGCAACTGAAGGTCAATTTGATGTTTATAAAACCATAATCAAAAACGTAATGTACTGTATTCCTATATTGACATTACAAACATACTTATCGTATAGATTTGTATGTAGAGTCGCTCGACTGTGGCACAGTTCACTTTGCCTGTTAAGAGCCCATTTATAATGCCTAGAATTGAGTGAGCTAGAAATTAATTTGAAACCTTGGAATGGTCTAGGGGAAACATTTCGCACTAAAAAGCAGACCCAGATAGTCTCTCAGTATATTAAAAGTTATCTTAAAACATGTTTTTGGCCGGAAAGGAAATATAAGAACACTTGGTCAACAAATCTGCTGTTAGGTAACAAAAAAGCTATGGCTACACCAAGAATTAAAAATATCACATACGCAAATTAAAAATATCCCTAAAACTAAAGTCAACACGAGCAAAAAAGTACAAGAAAGAGACAATGATTTTACCAAATAAAAAACTGTGCTAGAACTAAAGGAGCACGCACTATATCACAACGACGGAAATTTCCATATGTAAATTATAGAAAACTGTTTTCTTGTCAACTATGTAGTCTATTCGCTGTGGTTATAGCTGCGAGGGACCTTGCAAGGTGTCTGAACCAGGCCATCTCGGAGCAGTTCACCTCTACTGCAAACGGAGCCGAACTCTTCACCGACTCCCTTTCATGAGGAGCGTAGAGGGCCAAGTTACTAGTAAGCGTAAAACATCCATTTTTGACATAAAGTTCCTTGTTTTGTATAGCTGTGAGATATGGGTGGACGATTCCTCGGGGTTCGGATTCCACGTAAAGTTACCCTGGCTATCAGGATATTAGTAAATTGCTCTTGCTAAGGAACGTTCGATATTCACTAGTAACTCTGACTACACTCATTCACCCATATCTCGAAGATTGGCGTCTTAAATGATTAGCTGTATTTATTGGATGTTCTGTTAAACTTATCATAATTCGATACAACGGACCATCGTTTTTGAAGATAATTTGTATATTCCAATTTCGTTTCTGTAAATATTATCACTTAGTTACGTGTTTTCGTACTATTTGTTACCACGTTATCTGTAAACACTAATTACTTTTAGCACTCGAATAAACACTGTGTTTAAAGTCTATCGATGTGTATTTAGTCATGACCATAAACTGCCATTGTCATTAAATATTTGTTAGGATCATAAGTGAAATCTTAGGCTGAGGCGTCTTAACACTGGAAGGACAAACGTACTCCGTTAGTTTAATGCGATACAAACTCTACAGTTAAGTAATTTTTAAGCAAAATTTCAACCATATTATTCACTCTTAAATTGAAACTCTTAAGATGATTGTGCGACATAAAGTCCAAATCAAGAAGTCTAAACCGAAAAGTCCAAGACAAAAAGTCCAAAAGCTGTAACAGCCAATACCTAAAAGTCTAAGCAAAAAGTCCAATACTTGTTATTTTGAGCTTATTTTTATTTTGAACTTATTTTTATTTCAAAATGGTGCTTATTGAAGTAAGCAACTAACCTAACCTAACCTAACCTAACCTAACCTGCGGTAGATCACAGCTGCTACCCAGGTAGATCACGGATGCTACCCGAGTAGATCACGGCTGCTACCCAAGTAGATCACGGATGCTACCCGAGTAGATCACGGCTGCTACCCAAGTAGATCACGGCTGCTACCCAAGTGGATCACGGTTTATTCTCAAAGCTTAATAAACCGTATATTTTATTTTCTCAAAATAGTTTATTCTCAAAATTATTTTGAGAAAATAATAGATTTTCTCAAAATAATTTTGGACCTAATAGATTTGGACCTTCCGGGTTGGATTTTTTGGTTTGAACTTTTTGTCCTCCAACCTCTTAAGATACAAAGTTAACAGTTTTCATCAACAATGTCCGCTTAGTAATGCAAGTTACACGCAATAGCTCACAAGTAAGGTACTGTTCAGGGAAATCATCTCGATCCTGGAACTGGTGAACTTTACTAGTAATGAATCTTGGATGCTGTTTAGAGGATATTATAATTATTAATAAGCACAATTTATAACTCTTGTACACGCCTTAAAACAGTTGAAAGGAAACACAAAAGCTCTGATAGTAAATATTACTTAAAAAGGTTTAGAAAAATAGTATTCTACGAATTTAAATTTAATTATCTTTACAGTAAATAGTACTGTGTTTAAAGGAGAAATTATCTGGCAGGAATTTAAATTACTGTACCATTAACGTTTTTTTCTGAAATGCACACTTGGATAATTATATAGTAGTGTAACAAGTGTTTAATAAATACTAACAAGTTCTAAAATTTATAAGGTGTATATTGGTGACCAAGCAAAGATTAAACATGTAAAATCCTATTACGAAACATGTTTTTGTTATAGATAGTAGTCAAATTAAACCTAAATAAAATACAATGAATGTAGTGATTTTAAATGTCGTACAGGTCTACTAATCCATACAGTGTGATTCTTTTTTAATGCAGCATCCATTGCATAGCACGCATTAGTTGGAGTGATACTTTTGAGACCTTTCTAATGACTAAAAATTATAATGTTTATTAAAAATAGAAAAATGTTTACATTGAATATAAACCTTTTGTTTAATTTATTATATTTTTATTGTAAAAAGACTAATAAAGAAGGACTCCTTAGTGTACATGAGTTACATCACCTCAATATCTCATAAATGTTGCACACAACACTTTTAAATTAAAAGTTACGGAAAAAAGTGTCCTCAACCTCCCTACGACCTCAGCCTATCGTAATGTTCGTCAATCGGAGGACGATGAAGTAAAAAATCACACTAAAACCTGGAATATAAAACCTTCAGCTGGAATTGGTGAGATTTCATCAAAGTTATCGAAACACTGCAGTAAAGTACATGCCTAAGGAAGTAATTTTTATGAAATAATTTCACCAAGGAGAATTCACTTCAGCCCTGAAAAGTTCCTGATGGTCAAATAAGGTTGAAACTAATTAACTACATACACACTTATCTGGTATTAGCCTTTTCGAAACTACGTTAAAAATAAGTTCGTTGACTTGTACATAGTTAAATAAAAATGTTTGATAGCAGCAAACATGAAGTTCAGTATTATTAAATTAATAATGAATGATAAAGATCAAATTGAAAATATTGCTAATAAGTTATGGAACCCAATCAAAGTTACAACCCAAAAGATTCTCTACTCGAAAAGAAAAGAAGTTGTTTATATCAAAAGTTTTTGACGTGTTACATTGTTATTGAAAATAAATACATTGTATGTAATAATATACGTATGTAATAATATATAATAATAATAATATATGTATCGTATGGTTTGTTGTCAGTTACCATTGTTAAAAATAAAAAAAATGTGAAGTATAATTTGGATAAAGATCCAAAAGTCATGATATTAATAATTAAATACAAATGTAAAATGATCTCCTGTCACAAAGTTCCTGATAGAGCCATTTAAGAACTGCCTCACTGATTGTGTTTATGCTGGTCAATCCCTCCGGATAATGTTTGGACACACTCCCCGCAATCACACGACTGATCTAGTGTCAGTCCTCATTTATACTTTTAGTAATTGCATCTGCCAACGCCAGTTCGGAATCGATCCAACAGTGTCTACTCCCGATGAGGGAGGTTCATCCCAACAAAAGGTATTGACGGATCGTTAATAAGAAACTTTTTCGTCCATGAAAACTGTTCCATGCTACTGCCCAGCTAGTATTGGGTGAGAAATTTTAATTGCTCAACTGGAAAGCAGTACGTAAAGGTGGGTTTCGAGATTTTAAACTACTTTTTGACGTGAGAGATCCTGTGTAACGAAGAGGTGCAGGACATCCAAGATCTTATATTTTTAAGTATTTCCTCCTGACATCTTACAGGGTTTTACACAACTCATGTCTATTCCAATATACGGATTGACATAACAGCTATTTCTAAATCATACAATTAGCTAAAGAATGTTTTTAGTTGAAAACAACTTGACTAATGTTGTAAAATATATGACTTTACATGGCTTCGTTACTAGCCACACATGACTTAACCCTGGAGTTTTAGCATGACTATGGTTATTTAACATGATCAGAACTTATTTTTAAGACGTTCTGATCATATTTTTTACACTCAGTACATGAAAACACTGTTTCTTATACTTTATTTATCAATAAGCAAATTTACAGTTAGACAATGTTAAGAATGAACTTGGAGGAACTATACACTAGATTGCCTGTGAGTGTGGACCTATTTTGTTTAAGTATAATTATATGTTTATTACACTAATATTTACTAAATTTTACCATTGTTTTAAATCCCATGTTTTTAAAAATAAACTGTAACAAAAGCTATTTTTACTTTTTTTAATTCTATTGAATAATATTTTTATTGAATATCGGTTAATTTATACACCTATTTATTTGTTTCTCATGTCATTTCGGAAATAAGTTAGGTAGAACAGAATAAACAAACAGGTCCAACCTCAAAGGCAGTCTACTATATTGTTCTACGTTTATTCAATACCTAGTCAGACTGTAGAAGATCCTTTGTGTACGATGTTTTGTATAACAAACGGAATTCTATGTTGTAGTCCTGTATACATTAGATTACATTAAATGTTTATATAGAACGGGTGGTTAAGAATACATTATAGATTCAATCAACTAATGACATGCTGTTTTGTAACAAACACAACGTTCTCTACCGAAGCAACATGTACATTATAGGAAGGTATTGATTTATGTTCTGGGAGCAATTAACTAGTATTGCACACGTTGCACTTGTGTACATTTCCTACCACACCAACATCGTCTAAACTAGTTTGATGATTTAGACCTAAAAGTAATGTCTTCTTTTCTTCAAAGAAAATTTTGACATTATAAGAGAAGCTATTTAGTAACTAAACTAGGGTTTGATGCAGTTGTATTGTTGATGGCTACTGTGTTTAGAATTCATTCGTTGACATATGTTTAATGTTATAATCAAGACACATATTTCATCAAAACATTTATTTTATGAGGAACAGAGAGACATTCATGAAAAAGCTAAAAATTGAAACTAATATTTCCTCGAATGTATAAAATAGCCAAATTTTCGTTACAAAAACATGTATTTCGTTGTTTAAATAAATGATTGTGTTTATTTTTTTTTACTTTTATATGTCAAGTTGTCTTCCAATCAGATTATCATTGGGATAATCAATATTATTGGAGAATAAAAGTTGGATAGTGAATAACTGCAAATATAACTAAGCATGTCTTTAAACACTGTCACACTACCATAGGTATTTTCTCCTTATATGCCTAATTATTTTTCCAACCTTTTAGGTTTACATCATAAATACACTATCCACACATTGTATGTAATTTTTCCAACCTTTTAGGTTCACATTATAAATACACTATCCATACATTGTATGTAAACTATAAAATAAATATATCTACCAAAGGTATGTTATTATTATCGTAAAACGAAACATGTTTCACGAAAAGACGTTTTGAATATTGTAATATCTATTACTGCAGGAAAAGTATTTGGAGACTGCTGCTACATGTTGCATTCCTATAACAACTGTCACCAGTTGCTTGGTATTTACCCAGTTGTAATTTGATTTATTCATAGAGTTTTAAGTCCTTTTCATACTACTCTAGTTTTTATTATTATTGATATGTAACTATATTTTTAAATGCTTAAAATATTCGATTTCTAGGTCCAGAAACACGCATACGCAGAAATATTACTAAAATAAACATTGATTTCTCCATTATTTTGACTTGTGACAGTAATGTTAAGGACATGCTGAGGATAAAATTTAAAAACCACTTGGACAAAAGAAGAATCTCAACCTAAATAAACAGTCATAAATATCCTTTCCTGGGCAGACTAACAAATCTTGGGCATGAATTAACTTGTTTCCTTGGCATTCTTTCTTATTGCTTTTTTATAACTTAGAAGGTATTTTTATAAGAAGCATAATCTATCGTTAAGACATACTAATGAATAACCCTGCCCACATATTAATAAAAATCTTTGTAATTCGTTAGTATGACGTCATAAAAATAAATTAGAGCCTCTAAGGCAAAGCATGTGTAGAGGTTCCTACATTATTGAAGTTAAAATAATTTAAAGTTCAAAAAGATCCAAGGGTTCTAAATATGATTTATCAAAAATATCAGTGCTATATAATGGCGTATAAAATTTACATATTTTATGTTTTTTAATGAATATTCTATAAATTACATAAATAAATTTTAAAAAATTTCAAAAGGGGTATGAAATATAGTTAAAATTGAAAACACTGCGTTCTTCTTTATTCACCTGGAAGTAAAATTACAAAGTTACAATAACCTGTGGTAGTTTGGCTGAGGAAAAAACACACTAGAGCATTATTGTCTATTTTAACATCACTATAGTTTTAGTACATTTTTCTCTATTATATTCTCAGTATAGTATAAACTGCTACTAGGGATAAAGGTGGTGAAAAATAAATTAACAAAGGTTTATTGTATCTGGAAATAACATAGCTGGAATGTTCAATGAAAACGTATAGATTTTACTGTTAGTAGTGTGAGTATATTATGACTTATCTAAACTAAATGTGTGGGTGGGGCAAGGCTGCATGGGGTTTGAAGAAATATTCTTGATTACGCCACTAACTTTATTAGTTATTTGAGGGGCATTGCTTTTGTCAAAAAGTGTATGTGATTGTTAAATATGAAAGGTTATCACAATATTTCATTTTATATCAATGCTTAGAAAATATTAAAGGAATAATATATTTCCAGTGACAGTACATATTTGTTGCATTTTTTAGGCTATAAAATAAACTTGTATCTCTCAAGGAGAAAGTATATCCTCTTTTTGGTAAATTCTGTTACATCCTTTTATACAATTGTAACATCTAGATTCCATACGCTGGCTGAAAAGCTTATATATGTGGACGGTTTGAATTAACTTCATAAAATATGTGGAGTATTTCATATATTTATTAAATTATGATATCCCTTTTAACAAAAAAATTAATTCGATAAAAAGAGGAAAATAATCGCATGACTGGAAATGTGTAAAGTAGTGAGTGATTCTATAAAGGACCTTTTGACAGTATTAAAAATGGAAGATACTCTTTACTAACTAACTTCGTTAGTTGTAAACTCCACGATTTTTTATTCAGTTAAGTGAATGCTACATTAAATTAAGATCTTTACATGTTATCTATAATATTCTAGCTATTGTTGCAGTGTAGTTAAGTTCCTTTTTCCTGGAATGCCTCAAGGCTAAACCTGCTTATTTAATTGTTGTATCCACCTAGTCACATATAACACTCGTGTGCAACAGATTCTGCCCTTAAATATCAAAGAATCTGCAATAGTTATGTATTTTCATAGAAACATCTTACGAACAGTGATGAACATTTTTTCGTTCCTCACCCGATCCATAGAATTCATTGAGATGCCATGAACTTGGGCTCCACTGACCTTATTAGTAGTGATCCCTAGATTTTACAGGCCTTAAGTGCCCAAACCTTAGTTATCCGTCGTCTATCCTGTCAATATATGAATTCTAATTTATGAGATTTAGTTTAGGAATTTAGTCCAACATGAAGACCAACTTGTTAAACTACATGTTGGTCTACATGTAGTTTAATAAGTTAAAATAAACATAACATATTATCTTTAGTACAAGTAAACGTCAAACAACACAAATATATTACAATACAAGTTAATTTTATGAATCCCTCTGGTCTGAGGAAAGTGAGTGTGGTTCACTTAAACCGATCACCATGATGTTTGTGCATTTTGTACTTATATTGTAATATTTTTGTGTTGTGTGACGTATACTTGTACTGAATATGTACCAACACGTCCAACACGGATTATGCTAATTAAAAAACTACATATTACTTAGTACGAAAGGCTATCCTACAGGCTTTTGACTATTTTAAATTAGAACAAACAAATCAAACCAAGGATTTTTAATATCTTTCAACATTTAAATATGTTTAATTCCAAACAAAATTTGAAACGTGTGCTTTCCTCAAATGTATTATTAAATATTATGATTTAAGTGATTTATTATATTCAACATTATTCGATTCGGATCTTGTAAAATTATTTTATTTTTAAGTAGTACGTGATCTCTTTTTCGACCTTACTGAACCCATTCTCCAATATACTGTTCATATGTGTGGGCAACTTAACAGATCTAGAAAGTGGGAGAAGTAGTGCTCGGTGAGTATTATTGATAAAAACCAACAGTCAAGGCCAGATTAGAACCTGTGCTTTCTCTAACGGAGATATAACATCCTGACGCCTTACCAGTAGACCGCGTGGCCATTGGCTCTCCTTAAAACATACTTTAGTAATTTAGCAACGTTACATGTACCACCGAGTGAAAAGAATAGATATGCTAATAAGACGTATTTTTATACCAAGCCAGTATTATTTATATTAATTAAATGACGGTGTGTGAGTTACTTAAGAAACACTTAATTACTAAATATATTATGTTGTTTTCTGTGCATATCAAAACCTTGATGTGTTTAAAGCTATCTATTCGATGTAGTAAAATAATATTACATGCAATATATGGGCAAAAAAACTAACTTAAATTTATTAACTGTGTGAGAGCTTGCCACACTATGAAATATAATGGTTGTCTCAGGATTTTCTCAATGAAGGTATATGAAAGGTTTAATTTAATTATGTAATGGAGATGACAAGATAAAATTGTGGTCTCATAAAACTGCTATCCCTCTTACAAATGTTTAATGTGTTAAAGAATAAATTTTATACGTCTGACGGATGTTACAATATACATCTTATAATATCCAAGTCATAAATGGAAATTTGCTTCATTTACTGTTACAGTGTTAATATTACTTAAAATGCGGTTATGGCACTGTAATTATGTCTGTTAATGTACGAGGCGTGTTTTTAAAGTAAGTACCGTTTTTAAATTACGCCGCCGCAGCGCTGCGGTCGCCGTTTAGCGCATGCGCGCCGTGTAGCCACATCTGTTGGGAAGCCACAGACGCCATTACGGAACCATCCGATCGAGTCTACATCTGTTTGCGTGATTTTAAAATGACTCCAACTATTAAGAATCCCGCCGACTGTAAAGTGTGTCAGTCATGACTGAAGGTCGCCCACTTCGTTCCTCATCATGAAAGTTTGTACGGCCATCTTTAAAGGCCCTAACCCATTTCCGAACCATTCCATCACTCATAATGTTTTCACCATACACTTCACTGATTTGGTGATGAACGTCAACTGCTTTGAAGCCTTGAACACAGAGAAACCGTATTACAGCACGCACTTTACAGTCGGCGGGATTCTTAATAGGTGGAGTCATTTTAAAATCACGCAAACAGATGTAGACTCGATCGGATGGTTCCGTAATGGCGTCTGTGGCTTCCCAACAGATGTGGCTACACGGCGCGCATGCGCTAAACGGCGACCGCAGCGCTGCGGCGGCGTAATTTAAAAACGGTACTTACTTTAAAAACACGCTATGTGAATTCAGACAGACTAAGAATACAGACTACACACAATACAGGCAATACAGACTAACAACTATTCAAACCCCGTGAAATAGCTGACTAAAGTCTAACAATGTGGTCTGTAAGTGGCAGATTAACCAAGATTTGATGAGTCTCTGACGATTCTTTGACCTCTTCGTTTAAGTGAGGTCTTTGGAGTACGACGTGGACAATGTAGTTTTGTATATACCTCCTTGACATATATCACGTACCAAAACCGATAACTTGTAGCCATTTCTATAAATTCTAAACACTTTTAATCCACACACGCATTCACATAGTGAGTATATGGGGTGATGACTTTCATCAAGTATGAAATATAGAAAAAAAACTAAAAAAAGGGGAGGGGAATCAGATTTAGAGGTCTACAAATTACCGTCCATTTGCCATTTTATTGGTTTACTGGTAAAATATTGTTTTCTGACATTTTCATATATGGTTCCACTACTGTTTTTCAATAGTGTTTTTTATAAGTAGTTGCTTTTTAATTGCGTAACGAAAAAACATTAACACTCAAATGATCATATTAAATAAAAAAGCTATGATTGACATTGATTTACCTGAATATATGAAACATTTAAAAAGTGTTATTCTTGCTTTTTTTCTTAGTCCTACCATAATATAAAGGTCAAAGAAATTTCATATAAAATACTAGGTACACCGTCGACGCTTTTTTGGGATTTTACTTAATTCTATCTAAAATATTGTAAATTACGATTGTGCTCTTATATAATTTATAGACAATAATCTGGTCACAGACATTAATTTACGGGATATTATTTGGATTTGATGTTCATATAAATCAGCTGGTCATAATATGAATTTTCAGTTCTCACACTGAATATCATTTTTGAAATGTAGGAAGGTAAGAAAATACTTGAAATACTCTGTTCTCCTTTACAATTTTTGGAACTGAAGATATAAAACACTGTTGTATATAAATGTAATGTTTTTTAAATGAATTCATGGACTACTTTGTGATTTTTGTCAATACAAACACAAGTTTAGGATTTTTGTGAATAAAAAGAACTAAAAGTTTATTTTAAATTATATAGAAACAATGTACATGGAGGCTTTTTTAAGTAAATATTATGTCAGATAATTTTACCTTTCTTAAATTTGAAAAATAAAAAGTACGTATATTATAATTAAAATGTAAAAAACAAGTTATTTGTTTTACAATTAAATTCTTGTGGGGAATGAACTTGAATAGAAGAGAAAAACAAGTTTTTCTGCTTATGTAACTTGACAAGTGAATTATATCTACATGTTATTGGAGAGCATGTGTTTCTAACTAAAGGGTGATACGCTTTGAATAAAAGACACAAAACTCCAGTACTGTTGAGTGAAATAGTTGTAAGCAATATGTGTGTAGTAAATCAACTAAGTTTCAATCAAAAACAGTGTAATCATTAAAAATAATAATTGCATATTTTATTTATAAAATGTATTCTTACGAGTAAATTCTTAAGAGTATGATATTTATAGAATTAAAATATGTTTATATAAATATTAATAGAAAATAAATTAAATTGTTTACTTAATAATTGTATTATTGGTTTGGTAGTAAGGTATTACAATTAAAATTAAAATCAAAATAAACATCCATTAATTTAATTTTAACTATAGAGGTTATGTTAAAATAACAATAATAATTAAAATCAGACAGCCATTTAAATAGCTGTAATGGTGAAAAATTCACCTAAGAGATACTAAGAAATAAATACTAACTCCAATTATTTAATATTAACCATGTCTGTCATGCATAGGTTACTAAGTACTGGTTTATATATATTATATTTATGATCTTTTTTAATAAAATCTAGGATTTGAATAAGATCTCGTCGTAGTCTAGCGTATTATTTCCTTAATTATCTTCAAGTATTTAATTAAAAGAATTATTAAAAAATGATGATTAGTGTCTGCATTAAACACGCTAAGATATTTTTATGATAGTTAATTAAATAGTTAATTTTGTTAATTACTTTACTCATAACAGAACACGAGCATTTTTGAAATATTTTAAAAATATATACATTTAATTATATGTTTAAACCTAACACTTATTATAACACCTAGTATCCGATTATGATCTAAATTAAAAAACCTCTAAATATCATTTCCAGTCCTTAAAATAAATGTTACTGAAAGCAGCAAAACCGCAACATGACCTACATGTCTCTAGCAGTAAGTAGCATTTTCACTTGCACCTCTATTTATGTGAAGGGATAGTTTAGTTTCAGTTAAACTGTTATTATTTATGACACAAACATTTATTCATGTTATAGTAATAACAGCAGTAGTAAATGTTCACTCAATGTTACGAAATTAAAGTGTATTTATATAAAAAAAGATGGTCGAAAAAGTTATAAATCTAGTATTAACAATGTGTAAACACGTGTCAGTAATTTGATTTTTACTTACGCAGTCTTTATTACTCTTCTTGTTTCAACCAGAAATGTGCAATCAAAGTGAGTAATGGACTACACAGATAATAAACTAAAATGTTAAATGTATGATCATTTACTTGAGGTGATGTGTTTTCCCCCTTAAATAACAGCATTTAACAAAGGTTTGCTCTTTGATTCATTAACATTATTTAGCATGTATACTAAGAAAATAGTTCAAAATATACGTTTGCATGCAGACGGTTCTGATTTACAGAACTAGTTTTTAACAAAGTTAAAAGACTTATTTTGTTTCACATACGGCAACTATTATTTTGATGTGCAGTTTTATCGTAACCCTGTCTAGTTCAGAATTATAAAAATGGCTATCTACGTTATAACGCAATACTTATGTATTTTCAATTATAATATCCAGTAAAGTTTATTTTTTGCTCAGCGTGTGCTTTATTTATTACAGTGTTCAAACACGTACGGGAAATCTATTAACGTTATTCAAAATGTTAAACAATATTGGGTCGAACGTTTGGAGGTTTAATATTCCTTGTGATTAAAAAGTCTAAAATACATAGGAGACTATACATTATCTATGGTCAATTTCGTTATTCATATAATGTAGTCTTTAATAGAATTTCAGCTTGAGAAGAAAATAAAAATATTAACTGACCTCCAAATATGTTCTAAAGAAATAATAGAACATGTTTACAAAAATATTGCACCAACCCACGATTTCGCTTCTCAAATATAGATAATAAATTTCCCACTAATCTTCTGAAATGTAATATGAGAGGTTCTGGTTAGTCGTGTCAACCACGGAGCACTTTCTCACTTATTTTTTATAGTTTACTATAAATACGTATCACTTTTTGTTTACTTTGTTTACTTACTATGAAAATAGTTAGTAAACAACTTATTTACCACTTAATCCTAAAAACGATTATAAAATAGGTGTCAAAAGCACGGGATATTGTTTCTTAATCAGCATATATCGAACTGGTGTTCATTTACTTTTGATTCTCTCTCATCTAAGGGTGGTAAACGTGGTTTTCCGAAATCAATTACCATAATATTTATACATTTTGAATCTATGATGTAATACATTCATATTGGGTGACATTAACTTGTGTTGCATTAACTATTTTCAATAAAGGCATACGTGTATCTCAACTAGCCTCTTAAAACTACAATCGGTAATAAGTACAACAGTACAGTGAAACTTGAGTTAATATAAGTCTCATTAGGGATCTAGTTGATACATTGTTGTCCCTGGAGGTCCTGTCTAGTTGTTCTCTGAGCACGTAGGTCAGTGATGCAGGCACTGGCATTCTTAAGTATTTCAGTCCTAGTATTTAAACTGTTTAAGTTCTATCTGGGATCTAGTTAATACATTGTTGTCCCTGGAGGTCCTGGCTAGTTGTTCTCTGAGCACGTAGGTCAGTGATGCAGGCACTGGCATTCTTAAGTATTTCAGTCCTAGTATTTATACTGTTTAAGTTCTATCTGGGATCTAGTTGATACATTGTTGTCCCTGGAGGTCCTGGCTAGTTGTTCTTTGAGCACGTAGGTCAGTGATGCAGGCACTGGCATTCTTAAGTATTTCAGTCCTAGTATTTATACTGTTTAAGTTCTATCTGGGATCTAGTTAATACATTGTTGTCCCTGGAGGTCCTGGCTAGTTGTTCGTTGAGCACGTAGGTCAGTGATGCAGGCACTGGCATTCTTAAGTATTTCAGTCCTAGTATTTATACTGTTTAAGTTCTATCTGGGATCTAGTTGATACATTGTTGTCCCTGGAGGTCCTGTCTAGTTGTTCTTTGAGCACGTAGGTCAGTGATGCAGGGAGTATTTATACTGTTTACGTTCTATCTGGGATCTAGTTAATACATTGTTGTCCCTGGAGGTCCTGGCTAGTTGTTCTTTGAGCACGTAGGTCAGAGAAGCAGGCACTGGCATTCTTAAGTATTTCAGTCCTAGTATTTATACTGTTTAAGTTCTATCTGGGATCTAGTTAATACATTGTTGTCCCTGGAGGTCCTGGCTAGTTGTTCTTTGAGCACGTAGGTCAGTGAAGCAGGCACTGTCATTCTTAAGTATTTCAGTCCTAGTATTTATACTGTTTAAGTTCTATCTGGGATCTAGTTGATACATTGTTGTCCCTGGAGGTCCTGGCTAGTTGTTCTTTGAGCACGTAGGTCAGTGATGCAGGCACTGGCATTCTTAAGTATTTCAGTCCTAGTATTTATACTGTTTAAGTTCTATCTGGGATCTAGTTAATACATTGTTGTCCCTGGAAGTCCTGTCTAGTTGTTCTTTGAGCACGTAGGTCAGTAATGCAGGCACTGGCATTCTTAAGTATTTTAGTCCTAGTATTTATACTGTTTAAGTTCTATCTGGGATCTAGTTGATACATTGTTGTCCCTGGAGGTCCTGGCTAGTTGTTCTTTGAGCACGTAGGTCAGTGATGCAGGCACTGGCATTCTTAAGTATTTCAGTCCTACTATTTATACTGTTTAAGTTCTATCTGGGATCTAGTTGATACATTGTTGTCCCTGGAGGGCTTGTCTGGTTGTTCTCTGAGCACGTAGGTCAGTGAAGCAGGAACTGGCATTCTTAAGTATTTCAGTCCTAGTATTTATACTGTTTAAGTTCTATCTGGGATCTAGTTAATAAATTGTTGTCCCTGGAGGTCCTGGCTAGTTGTTTTTTAAGCACGTAGGTCAGTAATGCAGGCACTGGCACTCTTCAGTATTTCAGTCCTAGTATTTATACTGTTTAAGTTCTATCTGGGATCTAGTTAATACATTGTTGTCCCTTGAGGTCCTGTCTAGTTGTTCTTTGAGCACGTAGGTCAGTGATGCAGGCACTGTCATTCTTAAGTATTTCAGTCCTAGTATTTATACTGTTTCAGTTCTATCTGGGATCTAGTTAATACATTGTTGTCCCTGGAGGTCCTGTCTAGTTGTTCTCTGATAACGTAGGTCAGTGATGCAGGCACTGGCATTCTTAAGTATTTCATTCCTAGTATTTATACTGTTTAAGTTCTATCTGATTTCTAGTTAATACATTGTTGTCCCTGGAGGTCTTGTCTGGTTGTTCTCTGAGCACGTAGGTCAGTGATGCAGGCACTGGCATTCTTAAGTATTTCAGTCCTAGTATTTATACTGTTTCAGTTCTATCTGGGATCTAGTTAATACATTGTTGTCCCTGGAGGTCCTGGCTAGTTGTTCTTTGAGCACGTAGGTCAGTGATGCAGGCACTGGCATTCTTAAGTATTTCTGTCCTAGTATTTATACTGTTTAAGTTCTATCTGGGATCTAGTTAATACATTGTTGTCCCAGGAGGTCCTGGCTCGTTGTTCTTTAAACACGTAGGTCTGTGAAGCAGGCACTGTCATTCTTCAGTATTTCAGTCCTAGTATTTATACTGTTTAAGTTCTGTCTGGGATCTAGTTAATACATTGTTGTCCCTGGAGGTCCTGGCTAGTTGTTCTTTGAGCACGTAGGTCAGTGAAGCAGGCACTGTCATTCTTCAGTATTTCAGTCCTAGTATTTATACTGTTTAAGTTCTATCTGGGATCTAGTTGATACATTGTTGTCCCTGGAGGTCCTGGCTAGTTGTTCTTTGAGCACGTAGGTCAGTGATGCAGGCACTGGCATTCTTAAGAATTTCAGTCCTAGTATTTATACTGTTTAAGTTCAATCTGTGATCTAGTTAATACATTGTTGTCCCTGGAGGTCCTGTCTAGTTGTTCTTTGAGCACGTAGGTCAGTGATGCAGGCACTGGCATTCTTAAGTATTTTAGTCCTAGTATTTACACTGTTTAAGTTCTATCTGGGATCTAGTTGATACATTGTTGTCCCTTGAGGTCCTGGCTAGTTGTTCTTTGAGCACGTAGGTCAGTGATGCAGGCACTGGCATTCTTAAGTATTTCAGTCCTAGTATTTATACTGTTTAAGTTCTATCTGGGATCTAGTTGATACATTGTTGTCCCTGGAGGACTTGTCTGGTTGTTCTCTGAGCACGTAGATCAGTGAAGCAGGAACTGGCATTCTTAAGTATTTCAGTCCTAGTATTTATACTGTTTAAGTTCTATCTGGGGTCTAGTTAATACATTGTTGTCCCTGGAGGTCCTGGCTAGTTGTTCTTTGAGCACGTAGGTCAGTGATGCAGGCACTGGCACTCTTCAGTATTTCAGTCCTAATATTTATACTGTTTAAGTTCTATCTGGGATCTAGTTAATACATTGTTGTCCCAGGAGGTCCTGTCTAGTTGTTCTTTGAGCACGTAGGTCAGTGATGCAGGCACTGTCATTCTTAAGTATTTCAGTCCTAGTATTTATACTGTTTCAGTTCTATCTGGGATCTAGTTGATACATTGTTGTCCCTGGAGGTCCTGTCTAGTTGTTCTCTGATAACGTAGGTCAGTGATGCAGGCACTGGCATTCTTAAGTATTTCAGTCCTAGTATTTATACTGTTTAAGTTCTATCTGGGATCTAGTTGATACATTGTTGTCCCTGGAGGTCCTGTCTGGTTGTTCTTTGAGCACGTAGGTCAGTGATGCAGGCACTGGCATTCTTAAGTATTTCAGTCCTAGTATTTATACTGTTTAAGTTCTATCTGGGATCTAGTTAATACATTGTTGCCCTGGAGGTCCTGTCTAGTTGTTCTTTGAGCACGTAGGTCAGTGATGCATGCACTGGCATTCTTAAGTATATAAGTCCTAGTATTTATACTGTTTAAGTTCTATCTGGGATCTAGTTGATACATTGTTGTCCCTGGAGGTCCTGTCTAGTTGTTCTTTGAGCACGTAGGTCAGTGAAGCAGGCACTGTCATTCTTAAGTATTTCATTCCTAATATTTATACTGTTTAAGTTCTATCTGGGATCTAGTTAATACATTGTTGACCCTGGAGGTCTTGTCTGGTTGTTCTCTGAGCACGTAGGTCAGTGATGCAGGCACTGGCATTCTTAAGTATTTCAGTCCTAGTATTTATACTGTTTAAGTTCTATCTGGGATCTAGTTAATACATTGTTGTCCCTAGAGGTCCTGGCTAGTTGTTCTTTGAGCACGTAGGTCAGTGAAGCAGGTACTGTCATTCTTCAGTATTTCAGTCCTAGTATTTATACTGTTTAAGTTCTATCTGGGATCTAGGTAATACATTGTTGTCCCTGGAGGTCCTAGCTAGTTGTTCTTTGAGCACGTAGGTCAGTGATGCAGGCACTGGCATTCTTAAGTATTTCAGTCCTAGTATTTATACTGTTAAAGTTCTATCTGGGATCTAGTTAATACATTGTTGTCCCAGAAGGTCCTGGCTAGTTGTTCTTTGAGCACGTAGGTCAGTGAAGCAGGCACTGTCATTCTTCAGTTTTTCAGTCCTAGTATTTATACTGTTTAAGTTCTATCTGGGATCTAGTTAATACATTGTTGTCCCTGGAGGTCCTGTCTAGTTGTTCTTTGAGCACGTAGGTCAGTGATGCAGGCACTGTCATTCTTAAGTATTTCAGTCCTAGTATTTATACTGTTTCAGTTCTATCTGGGATCTAGTTGATACATTGTTGTCCCTGGAGGTCCTGTCTAGTTGTTCTCTGATAACGTAGGTCAGTGATGCAGGCACTGGCATTCTTAAGTATTTCAGTCCTAGTATTTATACTGTTTAAGTTCTATCTGGGATCTAGTTGATACATTGTTGTCCCTGGAGGTCCTGTCTGGTTGTTCTTTGAGCACGTAGGTCAGTGATGCAGGCACTGGCATTCTTAAGTATTTCAGTCCTAGTATTTATACTGTTTAAGTTCTATCTGGGATCTAGTTAATACATTGTTGTCCCTGGAGGTCCTGTCTAGTTGTTCTTTGAGCACGTAGGTCAGTGATGCAGGCACTGGCATTCTTAAGTATTTTAGTCCTAGTATTTATACTGTTTAAGTTCTATCTGGGATCTAGTTAATACATTGTTGTCCCTGGAGGTCTTGTCTGGTTGTTCTCTGAGCACGTAGGTCAGTGATGCAGGCACTGGCATTCTTAAATATTTCAGTCCTAGTATTTATACTGTTTTAGTTCTATCTGGGATCTAGTTAATACATTGTTGTCCCTGGAGGTCCTGGCTAGTTATTCTTTGAGCACGTAGGTCAGTGAAGCAGGCACTGTCATTCTTCAGTATTTCAGTCCTAGTATTTATACTGTTTAAGTTCTATCTGGGATCTAGTTAATACATTGTTGTCCCTGGAGGTCCTGGCTAGATTTTCTTTAAGCACGTAGGTCAGTGATGCAGGCACTGGCATTCTTAAGTATTTCTGTCCTAGTGTTTATACTGTTTAAGTTCTATCTGGGATCTAGTTAATACATTGTTGTCCCAGGAGGTCCTGGCTAGTTGTTCTTTGAGCACGTAGGTCAGTGAAGCAGGCACTGTCATTCTTCAGTATTTCAGTCCTAGTATTTATACTGTTTAAGTTCTATCTGGGATCTAGTTAATACATTGTTGTCCCTGGAGGTCCTGGCTAATTGTTCTTTGAGCACGTAGGTCAGTGAAGCAGGCACTGTCATGCTTCAGTATTTCAGTCCTAGTATTTATACTGTTTAAGTTCTATCTGGGATCTAGTTGATACATTGTTGTCCCTGGAGGTCCTGGCTAGTTGTTCTTTGAGCACGTAGGTCAGTGATGCAGGCACTGGCATTCTTAAGTATTTCAGTCCTAGTATTTATACTGTTTAAGTTCTATCTGTGATCTAGTTAATACATTGTTGTCCCTGGAGGTCCTGTCTAGTTGTTCTTTGAGCACGTAGGTCAGTGATGCAGGCACTGGCATTCTTAAGTATTTTAGTCCTAGTATTTATACTGTTTAAGTTCTATCTGGGATCTAGTTGATACATTGTTGTCCCTGGAGGTCCTGGCTAGTTGTTCTTTAAGCACGTAGGTCAGTGATGCAGGCACTGGCATTCTTAAGTATTTCAGTCCTAGTATTTATACTGTTTAAGTTCTATCTGGGATCTAGTTGATACATTGTTGTCCCTGGAGGTCTTGTCTGGTTGTTCTCTGAGCACGTAGGTCAGTGAAGCAGGAACTGGCATTCTTAAGTATTTCAGTCCTAGTATTTATACTGTTTAAGTTCTATCTGGGATCTAGTTAATACATTGTTGTCCCTGGAGGTCCTGGCTAGTTGTTCTTTGAGCACGTAGGTCAGTGATGCAGGCACTGGCACTCTTCAGTATTTCAGTCCTAGTATTTATACTGTTTAAGTTCTATCTGGGATCTAGTTAATACATTGTTGTCCCTGGAGGTCCTGTCTAGTTGTTCTTTGAGCACGTAGGTCAGTGATGCAGGCACTGTCATTCTTAAGTATTTCAGTCCTAGTATTTATATTGTTTCAGTTCTATCTGGGATCTAGTTGATACATTGTTGTCCCTGGAGGTCCTGTCTGGTTGTTCTTTGAGCACGTATGTCAGTGATGCAGGCACTGGCATTCTTAAGTATTTTAGTCCTAGTATTTATACTGTTTAAGTTCTATCAGTGATCTAGTTAATACATTGTTGTCCCTGGAGGTCCTGTCTAGTTGTTCTTTGAGCACGTAGGTCAGTGATGCATGCACTGGCATTCTTAAGTATATCAGTCCTAGTATTTATACTGTTTAAGTTCTATCTGGGATCTAGTTGATACATTGTTGTCCCTGGAGGTCATGTCTAGTTGTTCTTTGAGCACGTAGGTCAGTGAAGCAGGCACTGTCATTCTTAAGTATTTCATTCCTAGTATTTATACTGTTTAGGTTCTATCTGGGATCTAGTTAATACATTGTTGTCCCTGGAGGTCTTGTCTGGTTGTTCTCTGAGCACGTAGGTCAGTGATGCAGGCACTGGCATTTTTAAGTATTTCAGTCCTAGTATTTATACTGTTTAAGTTCTATCTGGGATCTAGTTAATACATTGTTGTCCCTAGAGTTCCTGGCTAGTTGTTCTTGGAGCACGTAGGTCAGTGAAGCAGGCACTGTCATTCTTCAGTATTTCAGTCCTAGTATTTATACTGTTTCAGTTCTATCTGGGATCTAGTTAATACATTGTTGTCCCTGGAGGTCCTGGCTAGTTGTTCTTTGAGCACGTAGGTCAGTGATGCAGGCACTGGCATTCTTAAGTATTTCAGTCCTAGTATTTATACTGTTTAAATTCTATTTGGGATCTAGTTAATACATTGTTGTCCCAGGAGGTCCTGGCTAGTTGTTCTTTGAGCACGTAGGTCAGTGAAGCAGGCACTGTCATTCTTCAGTATTTCAGTCCTAGTATTTATACTGTTTAAGTTCTATCTGGGATCTAGTTAATACATTGTTGTCCCTGGAGGTCCTGTCTAGTTATTCTTTGAGCACGTAGGTCAGTGATACATGCACTGGCATTCTTAAGTATATCAGTCCTAGTATTTATAATGTTTAAGTTCTATCTGGGATCTAGTTGATACATTGTTGTCCCTGGAGGTCCTGTCTAGTTGTTCTTTGAGCACGTAGGTCAGTGAAGCAGGCACTGTCATTCTTAAGTATTTCATTCCTAGTATTTATACTGTTTAAGTTCTATCTGGGATCTAGTTAATACATTGTTGTCCCTGGAGGTCTTGTCTGGTTGTTCTCTCAGCACGTAGGTCAGTGATGCAGGCACTGGCATTCTTAAGAATTTCAGTCCTAGTATTTATACTGTTTCAGTTCTATCTGGGATCTAGTTAATACATTGTTGTCCCTGGAGGTCCTGGCTAGTTGTTCTTTGAGCACGTAGGTCAGTGAAGCAGGCACTGTCATTCTTCAGTATTTCAGTCCTAGTATTTATACTTTTTAAGTTCTATCTGGGATCTAGTTAATACATTGTTGTCCCTGGAGGTCCTGGCTAGTTGTTCTTTGAGCACGTAGGTCAGTGATGCAGGCACTGGCATTCTTAAGTATTTCTGTCCTAGTGTTTATACTGTTTAAGTTCTATCTGGGATCTAGTTAATACATTGTTGTCCCAGGAGGTCCTGGCTAGTTGTTCTGTGAGCACGTAGGTCAGTGATGCAGGCACTGGCATTCTTAAGTATTTTAGTCCTAGTATTTATACTGTTTAAGTTCTATCTGGGATCTAGTTAATACATTGTTGTCCCTGGAGGTCTTGTCTGGTTGTTCTCTGAGCACGTAGGTCAGTGATGCAGGCACTGGCATTCTTAAGTATTTCAGTCCTAGTATTTATACTGTTTTAGTTCTATCTGGGATCTAGTTAATACATTGTTGTCCCTGGAGGTCCTGGCTAGTTATTCTTTGAGCATGTAGGTCAGTGAAGCAGGCACTGTCATTCTTCAGTATTTCAGTCCTAGTGTTTATACTGTTTAAGTTCTATCTGGGATCTAGGTAATACATTGTTGTCCCTGGAGGTCCTGGCTAGTTGTTCTTTGAGCACGTAGGTCAGTGATGCAGGCACTGGCATTCTTAAGTATTTCTGTCCTAGTGTTTATACTGTTTAAGTTCTATCTGGGATCTAGTTAATACATTGTTGTCCCAGGAGGTCCTGGCTAGTTGTTCTTTGAGCACGTAGGTCAGTGAAGCAGGCACTGTCATTCTTCAGTATTTCAGTCCTAGTATTTATACTGTTTAAGTTCTATCTGGGATCTAGTTAATACATTGTTGTCCCTGGATGTCCTGGCTAATGGTTCTTTGAGCACGTAGGTCAGTGAAGCAGGCACTGTCATTCTTAAGTATTTCAGTCCTAGTATTTATACTGTTTAAGTTCTATCTGATTTCTAGTTGATACATTGTTGTCCATGGAGGTCCTGGCTAGTTGTTCTTTGAGCACGTAGGTCAGTGATGCAGGCACTGGCATTCTTAAGTATTTCAGTCCTAGTATTTATACTGTTTAAGTTCTATCTGTGATCTAGTTAGTACATTGTTGTCCCTGGAGGTCCTGTCTAGTTGTTCTTTGAGCACGTAGGTCAGTGATGCAGGCACTGGCATTCTTAAGTATTTTAGTCCTAGTATTTATACTGTTTAAGTTCTATCTGGGATCTAGTTGATACATTGTTGTCCCTGGAGGTCCTGGCTAGTTGTTCTTTGAGCACGTAGGTCAGTGATGCAGGCACTGGCATTCTTAAGTATTTCAGTCCTAGTATTTATACTGTTTAAGTTCTATCTGGGATCTAGTTGATACATTGTTGTCCCTGGAGGTCTTGTCTGGTTGTTCTCTGAGCACGTAGGTCAGTGAAGCAGGAACTGGCATTCTTAAGTATTTCAGTCCTAGTATTTATACTGTTTAAGTTCTATCTGGGATCTAGTTAATACATTGTTGTCCCTGGAGGTCCTGGCTAGTTGTTCTTTGAGCACGTAGGTCAGTGATGCAGGCACTGGCACTCTTCAGTATTTCAGTCCTAATATTTATACTGTTTAAGTTCTATCTGGGATCTAGTTAATACATTGTTGTCCCTGGAGGTCCTGTCTAGTTGTTCTTTGAGCACGTAGGTCAGTGATGCAGGCACTGTCATTCTTAAGTATTTCAGTCCTAGTATTTATACTGTTTCAGTTCTATCTGGGATCTAGTTGATACATTGTTGTCCCTGGAGGTCCTGTCTAGTTGTTCTCTGATAACGTAGGTCAGTGATGCAGGCACTGGCATTCTTAAGTATTTCAGTCCTAGTATTTATACTGTTTAAGTTCTATCTGGGATCTAGTTGATACATTGTTGTCCCTGGAGGTCCTGTCTGGTTGTTCTTTGAGCACGTAGGTCAGTGATGCAGGCACTGGCATTCTTAAGTATTTTAGTCCTAGTATTTATACTGTTTAAGTTCTATCTGGGATCTAGTTAATACATTGTTGTCCCTGGAGGTCCTGTCTAGTTGTTCTTTGAGCACGTAGGTCAGTGATGCATGCACTGGCATTCTTAAGTATATCAGTCCTAGTATTTATACTGTTTAAGTTCTATCTGGGATCTAGTTGATACATTGTTGTCCCTGGAGGTCATGTCTAGTTGTTCTTTGAGCACGTAGGTCAGTGAAGCAGGCACTGTCATTCTTAAGTATTTCATTCCTAGTATTTATACTTTTTAAGTTCTATCTGGGATCTAGTTAATACATTGTTGTCCCTGGAGGTCTTGTCTGGTTGTTCTCTGAGCACGTAGGTCAGTGATGCAGGCACTGGCATTCTTAAGTATTTCAGTCCTAGTATTTATACTGTTTAAGTTCTATCTGGGATCTAGTTAATACATTGTTGTCCCTAGAGGTCCTGGCTAGTTGTTCTTTGAGCACGTAGGTCAGTGAAGCAGGCACTGTCATTCTTCAGTATTTCAGTCCTAGTATTTATACTGTTTAAGTTCTATCTGGGATCTAGTTAATACATTGTTGTCCCTGGAGGTCCTGGCTAGTTTTTCTTTGAGCACGTAGGTCAGTGATGCAGGCACTGGCATTCTTAAGTATTTCAGTCCTAGTATTTATACTGTTTAAATTCTATTTGGGATCTAGTTAATACATTGTTGTCCCAGGAGGTCCTGGCTAGTTGTTCTTTGAGCACGTAGGTCAGTGAAGCAGGCACTGTCATTCTTCAGTATTTCAGTCCTAGTATTTATACTGTTTAAGTTCTATCTGGGATCTAGTTAATACATTGTTGTCCCTGGAGGTCCTGTCTAGTTGTTCTTTGAGCACGTAGGTCAGTGATGCATGCACTGGCATTCTTAAGTATATTAGTCCTAGTATTTAAACTGTTTAAGTTCTATCTGGGATCTAGTTGATACATTGTTGTCCCTGGAGGTCCTGTCTAGTTGTTCTTTGAGCACGTAGGTCAGTGAAGCAGGCACTGTCATTCTTAAGTATTTCATTCCTAGTATTTATACTGTTTAAGTTCTATCTGGGATCTAGTTAATACATTGTTGTCCCTGGAGGTCTTGTCTGGTTGTTCTTTGAGCACGTAGGTCAGTGATGCAGGCACTGGCATTCTTAAGTATTTCAGTCCTAGTATTTATACTGTTTCAGTTCTATCTGGGATCTAGTTAATACATTGTTGTCCCAGGAGGTCCTGTCTAGTTGTTCTGTGAGCACGTAGGTCAGTGATGCAGGCACTGGCATTCTTAAGTATTTCGGTCCTAGTATTTATACTGTTTAAGTTCTATCTGGAATCTAGTTAATACATTGTTGTCCCTGGAGGTCCTGGCTAGTTGTTCTTTGAGCACGTAGGTCAGTGAAGCAGGCACTGTCATTCTTCAGTATTTCAGTCCTAGTATTTATACTGTTTAAGTTCTATCTGGGATCTAGTTAATACATTGTTGTCCCTGGAGGTCTTGTCTGGTTGTTCTCTGAGCACGTAGGTCAGTGAAGCAGGAACTAGCATTCTTAAGTATTTCAGTCCTAGTATTTATACTGTTTAAGTTCTATCTGGGATCTAGTTAATACATTGTTGTCCCTGGAGGTCCTGGCTAGTTGTTCTTTGAGCACGTAGGTCAGTGAAGCAGGCACTGTCATTCTTCAGTATTTCAGTCCTAGTATTTATACTGTTCAAGTTCTATCTGGGATCTAGTTAATACATTGTTGTCCCTGGAGGTCCTGGCTAGTTGTTCATTGAGCACGTAGGTCAGTGATACAGGCACTGGCATTCTTAAGTATTTCAGTCCTAGTATTTATACTGTTTAAGTTCTATCTGGGATCTAGTTGATACATTGTTGTCCCTGGAGGTCTTGTCTGGTTGTTCTTTGAGCACGTAGGTCAGTGAAGCAGGCACTGTCATTCTTCAGTATCTCAGTCCTAGTATTTATACTGTTTAAGTTCTATCTGGGATCTAGTTGATACATTGTTGTCCCTGCAGGTCCTGGCTAGTTGCTCTTTGAGCACGTAGGTCAGTGATGCTGGCACTGGCATTCTTAAGTATTTCAGTCCTAGTATTTATACTGTTTAAGTTCTATCAGGGATCTAGTTAATACATTGTTGTCCCTGGAGGTCCTGTCTAGTTGTTCTTTTAGCACGTAGGTCAGTGATGCAGGCACTGGCATTCTTAAGTATTTCAGTCTTCGTATTTATACTGTTTCAGTTTTATCTGGGATCTAGTTGATACATTGTTGTCCCTGGAGGCCCTGTCTAGTTGTTCTTTGAGCACGTAGGTCAGTGAAGCAGGCACTGTCATTCTTCAATATTTTAGTCCTAGTATTTATACTGTTTAAGTTCTATCTGGGATCTAGTTGATACATTGTTGTCCCTGAAGGTCCTGTCTGGTTGTTCTCTGAGCACGTAGGTCAGAGAAGCAGGCACTGGCATTCTTAAGTATTTCAGTCCTAGTATTTATACTGTTTAAGTTCTATCTGGGATCTGGTTGATTCATTGTTGTCCCTGGAGGTCCTGTCTAGTTGTTCTTTGAGCACGTAGGTCAGTGATGCAGGCACTGGCATTCTTAAGTATTTCAGTCCTAGTTTTTAAAGTGTATAAGTTCTATCTGGGATCTAGTTAATACACTTGGAGTTTCGTCCAAGTGTTTATCTATGTTTCGTCCGGGTTGTATGAGGTTGAATTTAGGACTTCTCTATCTAGCTTATCAACGAGCACGTAAATCAATGGCATACTACATAAATATTATTCTTATTACTATAAAAACACTTATTGAACCAGAGAAATTTTTAAAGATGTTTAGTTGGCAAAACAATATTATTCATACAGGGTGGTAAAATCGGTTTGTATTTCATTTGACGTAATACAGATTATTTACAAATACTTCAGTACAAATGTTTGACTACAACCAATGCACGTGTTCCAGTGTAGATGTAACTTGGAGGTGGGAAGATACACGACTGCTTTGTACATGTGAGTGGTTAGAAACTTTACAACTTGTATAGGGGTATAGAATCTTGTATAGAAAACGCTAGATTCTACATTCAAGACTGATTACAAAACTAATGAAAGTAACTTTAATGACTACTAGAAGAGCGTGGATATTTACAATAGTTTATTTCAAAAGTTATGATAGTATACGATAGGTCAGGCTTATTTTTTTTACTGTAGCTATTTACTGCGAAGAAATACGTTAGATAATTAACGGTTAGTATTGTGGTTAGAAATTTTAAGTAAACAACACGTTGAATAGGTTTTTTATACATCAACTTAATATTTTGAGCCATCTTTATTCCAAGTATGTTAATAATTTAAAAGTTATGAACTTTACGAATCTACCACAGACACTTCATTAGTATCTACTCTTACTGGTTTATGAACATACTTTTTTGTATTAAAAGAAAAGTAACCTTTTTCTTAAATAAAGGATACATATTTATTTTAATGGTTAAGTATATTTGCTTCAAGGGTATTTATTTTATTGTTAATAATTATGGAGAAAAAATAATACATTTAACATTTTCTAAACGATACTTTAAAAACTCCTAATCATAAATTATGTGAAACTTGCAGTATAATATAATTGAATCAAATTAAATTAAACTCATACACACTTCATAACGAGAAATAGTCAGAACAAACAATATCTTGATGAATTTGTCCACTTCTAAAACAACATTTACAACATATGTAATACGCTATATTTTCGTTCAACTCTTCATGGGCCCTCCCCCTGAAAAGATCAAATATCTTATGGTGTAAAAAAAGTCAAGATTTCACTTTTACAAGTGAAGTCATACAAAAGCTGTGAAAGCATTTCCATATTTTCTTCCACCCTGTATGATTCACATTTAATAAAATACAGAGGACATTTTAACAAAACGTTCCTGCCTCAATTAAAACAAAGTGATGTTGAATTAAAAAAAAAGTAAAGATATCGAGTCTTATGTAAATTAGCAGGTTGGATGGTTAAGCATTTTACAGACTGTTTTCATACAGGAGGATTAAAATGATTTGAAGTCAAAAATGGTTTATTATTCCTTAAAATTGAAAAAGGGGGTGATTACACATTCTAGTAAGACACCTCTAGTAATAACCTTTTACTAAAATATGAAATACTCCAGACATATATACTTGCAGTTAATGTTGATAATAATTAATAAATAATATAATAAATGGGCACTTAAATCTATATTATTACACAAGGTTATAGATAAACATTTTATTAACTTTTAGTCTACCTTTTTTTAATTCTCAACGGATCCTTAATTTTAACGATATTTGTTCTTTTTGTAAGAAAGTATTGAATTACTGGTAAAATATATTTGCTATATTACAAATGTGGAATCTTTAATAAATTATTATCATTATATTTTTGTAACTTGTTATATCGTATGATTATAAAATGCTACTAAATATATACACCAGTCTTACATATGAATATGTGACACAAGGTGAGATTAAAAATTGTACATGCCAAAGTTTAGTACAACATAAGTGTTAGGTAATGATTGTGATTAATAACACAACACTCATTTACCA
>JAQJVL010001536.1:122500-174838 GCA_035578905.1 Stictocephala bisonia
TTGGCCCAAATAAGGTTTCACCCTATAATCTTCTGCCCACCCTTAATCAGACTTTCTTACCCTCCGTTTTCCCTGTTATTTTCGTAATATATTTTTTAGTCAGTCTGTCAACCATATTACCTGTTTTTCTTCAACGTGTTAATTAACAAACCCTAACAATATAAGCTTACTTTATTTATTTTGTTACTAGTAAGACTTCTATTATTAGGAATTTTTGTTTTCCACGCTAATGGCAACCTTTGAGCGGAAACCACTTAGGTATAAGTGAACTGTGAAGAAATCCTATCACATATAATCTTAACAACACACCTCTAAGGAACCACTGTAATAAATTAAACTTCAGTACTATTTAATAAAACTTAATATTTTGCTATTAAGTTAAGTTTTATTAAGGAACACCCCATCTTTTAGAGTGAATAGTAGCCAACAATCGAAATCAATTTTGTATTTTAACTGATTTTAAAAAAGTAGTATTTAAAACTGGAGTTGTATTTTAATGATTTAGAATATAAAAAAAGTTTTAATTTAAATAAATAGTCAAGACTTAAATAATTTTCTTAAATAACTAAAAGAACAACTAATTTCGTGATCATGAACTCAAAGTACATTGTGTCAGAGCTAAGGAATATGTTAATTTACAACTGCCTCTTGTCTCAGAGATTTGATCAATTAAAGATATTAGTATTTCTCACGCAACACCATTAGTAACTGATAACAAGGGCTAGGCAGCATAATACAGGTTTAATGGCATATCAGTTATGAAAAAAGAGCCATTAATCACATGAATAATATTTGTTTTTTTATATTTCCATGGTTCTCACGGTTTTATAACTATGGCAACCTTATGGCAACCCCATTTTGAAGCTACTAACGGTTAATTTTATTTATATTAACCAATTAACTAAATATCACACAGTGAGACATTTACATACTAAATTATCAGACAGACACTATTTTAAAACTAGAAATTATACCACTGGTATTTACAATGGTCAGTGTTTCATAACACACGAGTGTTTGTACACAAACTATCGATTAATGTTCGTGAAATGTCACTGTCATTCGATTGCCACTTTCACTGCAGGCCGAATACCAAAGATACGCACTGCCACTAAGACTTCCACTGAGCGTAGGGGTGCTTTTATACAGGGTTAATAGAAAGTCCGAAGACGGTTAACTATTGTTTAGACCGTTACAGATAAAGGTACAAAACACTGTACATTAGTGCTGGACATAAAAAAAGATATTTTACCGTGTATTCAATGATCCACTACCTTCGTAGGGGACGGCCCATTAGGAGTCGGAAGAAAATCTTAAACATAAGCATAGGTTAATATGCATGCAATTTTAAAGGTCTTAGCTAGTAAAACATCATACCGCAAATTAAACCTCAAAAGTTTAATCCTAAACAAAATGGCGGCGCTCGAAAGTTTCAAAACTTTCATACTTATGTGCTATTTTAAGAATTGTTTAATTTTTTTGTAACCATATCAGATTAAGATACAAACCTTCACACATGATTAATTTACACAAACAACTACTTTAAGATGTATTCAGTGTTCTGCTATTCTTCTATAGAAACGGTCCATGGGGAGTCAGCAGAAAAGTTTTAGTGTAAGCATGGGTTGATATGCACATCATTTTAAAGGGATGATCAAGCATAGATGAATGCCGCAAACGACACTTCAAAAGCTTTACCCATCACAAAATAGTGGCGGTTTAAAATCTTTCTCCTTAGATCAGTATTGAACTTTTGAACGCTGCCATTTTGTTTAGTTATAATATTTTGAGGACTAATTTGCGGTATGATGTTCTACTAGCTAAATCCCTTAAAATTGTATGTATGCTTATACTCCATCTAAGGCCTCCTGGAATACCCCAGTAACCAGAAGTACCGTATTTCCTTCCCCTTGCAAGGAGGGTTGGCGCTCTAGCTATTGCTGCTTTCATACAAATAAAAAGCTAGAAATGAATTAAAGTTTTTGCAATATTTTCACCATTTTAGTGTAGTAAACTGAAATAAAGGATTAAGTGGTTATTATTCACTAAACGTTCTTTTAAACACATTTACTCGTAAATATTTAGCATAACACATACAACATATTTCCTAATTCTATAAGGCATAGCTGCACCGTATCGTACATGTAAACGTGATAAAGGGAGTAAATATACATACTTATGAAAGGAAGGGCCTAACGTCTCTTCAACCTTACTATACACATTTCTCATAGTGTGTTGAGCTTTGTGCGGCAACTTATCAAAGTTATCAATTATGGTTTGATTACCGTTCTATCAAATAAATTCAACATATGTTATAAAAGGGTAGAAATAACAGTGTAAGTATATACGGTTTGGACAGTTAAATGCTTAATAATTATGCATAAATTAAGAAAACAATTCTTGTAATTTACTTAAATTAGGTGCAGCATACCTTATTTATAGTATGTAGCAATACCAGTGTACGTGAACAATTGGGTGGGTGCATCAATACCAATTTACGTGAATGGTTGGGTGGGTACATCAATACCAATGTACGTGAACGGTTGGGTGGTTGCTTCAATACCAATGTACGTGAACGGTTGGGTGGGTGCATCAATACCATTTTACGTGAACGGTTAGGTGGGTGCATCATACCAATATACGTGAACGGTTGGGTGGGTGCATCAATACCAATGTACGTGAACTGTTGGGTGGGTGCATCAATACCACTCTACGTGTATGGGTGGGTGGGTGCATCAATACCAATGTACGTGAACTGTTGGGTGGGTGCATCAATACCACTCTACGTGTATGGGTGGGTGGGTACATCAATACCAGTGTACGTGAACGGTTGGGTGGGTGCATCAATACCAATGTACGTGAACTGTTGGGTGGGTGCATCAATACCAATGTACATGAATGGTTGGGTGGGTGCATCAATACCAATGTACGTGAACGGTTGGGTGGGTGCATCAATACCAATGTACGTGAACGGTTGGGTGGGTGCATCAATACCAATGTACGTGAACGGTTGGGTGGGTGCATCAATACCAATGTACGTGAATGGTTGGGTGGGTGCATCAATACCATTCTACTTGTATGGCTGGGTCAATATTATGTGCATATAAATACATAACAAGTAACATTGACACTACTGTCTGTTACTTTGCATGACAAAATCTCACCTTAATATTTTACCTTCCATAAATATAAAACAATTTTTTCAATGGTCAGCTCAAGTTCTTCCTTTAGACTAGCTATATTATAAGTGTTTCTTTTACTGATATTTTTCTTATTTACAGTGACTTCATAAAGAGAATTATTTTAATAAATCTCTCCTCCCAATTAATGAATGACGAGTAATGTACCAACACTCTGGTAATCAACCCAATGTTTACAATTAAATTACATAACACGATTCGAACGCTTATGAAATTAAAACAAAATTATAATAATAATAACAAAAATAAAATATTGAAAAAATAAAATACTCCTTTAATTATTAAAATTCTCTTTAATACTTATATTGCATCGTTTTAGCATTATTAAAAAAAGTTTATATACAAAAATTCAAATTATTTCATTTCAAATACAATTACACGCTTGCGATAAATTGTTTTCAAAGATCAGTTACCAATAGTAAATAATGTTTCTGTAAAATACCTGCAGAATAATTGAGATGGATTCGTATCCAGTAAACGGAAATATCGATTTTCTCCCTCGTGCTGCAGAAATCAACTTGACACCAATTTATCTACATATTCTTCAGGAAGAGTTATTGACACGAGTAGACGAGTCAGCTGTTCTGAGCTTACAAATAGAATATGTAAACTTCTAGACTTATTTCATAAATCTTCTGGGTAATTTGGCGCACTTGAATCTAGCAGGATGCTAACGTACAGAAGACAATCAAATTTATCTTTACCTAAACGTTATATATTTATCATTCGTGTACTATTCATTGTAATAGTAGAAACAAAAAGATGATAAAACTAATAAAGAACTGCGTATAAAGAACCCTCCTGAAATTATTGTGTACAAGAAGTAAACAACTTTTCTCAAGTGTTAATTTAATTGTTCATTTTAAAACGTACACAAATAATACGAATTTATTCATTGTGAAATTTTTGGATTTTGTTTACATATGTGAAAATCATCCTGTTTTGTAAACCTCTGTTTAAATGAATATAGGACGTAATATCTAAATCTGTGACTTTTAAGACCTTTGGGAATCACTTAATATTAATTAATAATGATTAAAAAGAACATGTAATAAAACAATTTTTTAAAACCGGAATAAATTTTGTAAAATCAGGTAAATATGGTTCCGAATCAAATAATCTTTTTAGTATAAAACTAAGTTGATGCAATGCAAGTACGAGTAAACCGTTTATTAAGGTCTGCATCCAACAGTATGTGGAATCTGAGTTGTCCACAATATTAGAACTAACAATGGATTAAATTTACTAAAAGCATCTAAAACTCTAGAGGTGGTAAGACTATTTTTAAAACCATAAAAATGTTCAATTAATTACTTCTTTTTAGTTGTAATTCGCTATACAATTGTTTAATGCATTAATTTAATTTACTATATGAAATTAACTTTAAGTGTAAAAAACTCTCTTCTGTGTGGTTTGGTTACTGTTTTTTATTATTTTTTCCAGTTGGTGTTATTAATCCACTGAGACGTTATGCTTTTTTATGAGATTATTTTTCTGCAGAGTTAAGTTAATATGAAATGTTTTACTAAAGATAATACTTACTACAAGCGAGTCTTATGTAGTAGGATATAAGACTCACTATGTACGATTTACAAAAATATATTTAAAAAAAAAAACACTGTGTTAAATAATGGCCGTAACATTTTCATAAAAACCTGTTGTATACAACTCATAATTTTCATTGTAACTACACGATCAATCATTGTTTAACTACACGATTTTTACGGTAAACTCAGTTGAGTCTACAACCGTGATTTATCATCGTGCAGAACAAATGGTCGCTATGTCAAGTGCGTGTATCGTGCGGCCGCTCCTGCTGATAACAGTCATGAAGCGTGAATAATTAACATGACGTTCGTTCACGCTTACAACATGCAGCTGATGTGAAGTTGTAGTGTTGTGAAAATAGTAGGGCAAGAAATGTCAAATAAATAGCAGAGATAGTACTAGACAGTAATTGTAGACAAATTATTATTGTAACATGGTCGAAATTGAAAATATGATTTCATCAACACGTTTTCAAAATAGTAAGAAAGTTAGTTTCAATATTTTAATCGTTCAGTTTAATTTCACAGTGCATTATTATTCGTACGTATGCTTATATAAAGCAATGCCTGCGTATACAGGTAGGACTGTAAGTCATGATGTCAACCTTCCCCTGAGCAGACAATTTGTCATTATTGACACAACACCCACGTACTCCACTCGCAGCTCTGTACTTGTGTACATGTTAAGTGAGAGAGATGGATAGTGTGTATGGAAAATTATTACCTTGCTTAAATGTTAAAAAATCTTAGTTAATGTCGTATCCTTTGCTAAGAAACGTGTGTTGTAATAATGTTTAGGTATTCACCTATTTATATAATTTATTTATATCATGAGTAATTTTGTAATCAAATACCATATATTTACAACTGTGTACACATATAGATTCCAGATATATTGTTTAACTATACACTAAATCAAAATTATTCTAACTGTTCAAATTTTCTTAAGCTTTTGAAATGAGAATCACAGTTCAATCCTATGATATTAACAAAATCAAATGCCTTAAATCTAGTATCCATATCAATAAATTTAAAAAAATTTACATGATTTTAAGACTAAGAATCATTAATGTAGTTTCTCTTAGTCTTTATCATTTTATACTAAAGTTTACATATGATCATTATGTACTTTCGTAAAAAAATTAAAGTTCGTTTACATCAGATATGATACTAACATGTTTTAACAATCAAATCAATTTTTCAGAGTTGGTTTTTTTCATAAAATACTCAATTCTAGTTATATCTCACTTAAAAATATCCTATGAGGGAAACCATTTCCAGGATATTGCGGGAACATGCAGACCGATAGCCTCACAAGTGCGGTTGTGTAAAAACACAACAGCTGGTGGAAAACCACACTAAGCAATACTTTTCACTCACATTATATAAAACAATATGCATTCAGATTGATAAACCCGCTAAACACAAATTCTAACGATATTATAAAATTCTGAACAAAAATTAGTCATGATCTTGATTATTGGATACAGGCATTGAATGTATGTATTACTTTATTTAAAATAACCAAACAATAGATAACAGCCACAAAAATAATAATATTGTTTCCAGTAATCGAGTAGTTAACTTTAAAATGAAAAAAGTACAAAATATGTTTTTTCCATTTGCCATAAAATGCCATTCTTCATCAAAATAGTAATAAGCAATGAAAACTGCTGACATGTTTGCTTGGTTTGAACTATGATTGAAACATAAAAAATATAATTCAAATGATTGGAGTCGACTAATTTTCAAAAGATCCATTGATCCATGTGTTATTCATCGGCTGCTTATTGCGACCAATTAAAAGCACTGTGAGATGGATGCACTGAATGGTGGAAGTGAGAGTGAGAACCATTTCTCCATTATCGTATCATTCAATTTAATGTTGGTCATGGTACCTAGGAAGACGATAGACCACGTGCTGGCAGTGCAGTACCAAGCCCCACCAACGTCGTTATTAGCAGCAGTGACCATTGATTGGTTTGATAAGTACTTGCAAACAAAGCTTAGAATGGAACCATTAAATAATTAAAATGAGAATCTACAATGTCAATAACACAATGATTAATATTGAAACAATAAAAGAAATCTGTTAAGTTCTTCACGGGTATTTTTTACAATTAAACACTGCTGTGGAATTTAGTCACACCTGTATTCTACGGCAGTGAAGTGGCAGAACGCTTCCCCTGTACTGCTGAAACCCAATATGTGCTTAATATAAGACGCAGGTCGAAATCCGTCCGGCCCAGTTGTAGCAATACATATGTTGATAATACCTAATGTAAATAAAAAATATGCTTTCCTGAGAAAACCAATCATCTGTCTTTTGCTGGACATTTTAAGTTCTTTAATTTTCCTTATAAAATACATGATTTTTTTGTAAATAAATAAAACATATTCTGTTTGCAGCAAAACCCGAATAGCTGAATAATAATAAATAGTTGTTTAGAAATAAAAAAAAAAAATACCTCATGTTAAAATATTTTATGAATATTAATGGGATGTTTAAATAAATCATCAAATACATAGTTTGAGTGTAACTAAAAGTAAGTTAGAGAATCTCAAGTGTTGTCTGTAAAACAACGTAGTCACTCCTACGTTTCACTATCTTGCAATAGCTGAATTCTTTTTTCGCTTCTCGAGTAACTACGACTGGCTCTGAAGAAGTCTGTTGCATCACAAACGTTAAAAATTACGTTAAAAAAACATCTTGAAGTACTTAAACTTAGTTTTAATTGTGAAATTAATGTGAAAGTTTGAATAAATTAATTAGAACGTCTTAGTTGTTGACGAGTGAGGGTTTAGAAGGACTTTAAGGTTGGAAAGGTCGTTCGACATCGTTAATATTTTATTGCTATTGATCTTCAAGACGACTTCAATACGTTATCTGGTGGCAAAAATAATTGGGAACCATTATTGTTCACAATTATATTTGGTACTTTATTTATATTGTCATAGAAATGAAGATCTTAGTTATTTAAATATATTTTATGTGTGAAGTAGATAGATAGCTTTGAAAACAATTTAAATTTACTGGACAAAAATCCCTACTTCTGACACCCTAAATAAACTGGAAAAATCAAGGACAAGGTTTGATGGAGTTATTGTTGGTAAAAAACATCACGTTAAATGACGTGATTAACAATATATATGCGGAGAGCTAATAGTGGACTAGGCTTTGATATTAATGCATTATTATTATATGCTTTTTAATTTAGTAAAGGGTGTTTAGCAAAGAATTACCCGATTTTAGATAGCTATGTTTATTAGAAACAAGGACTTAATCCAAACATATTGGACATTAAAACACCCACAAAAGAATGTAGTTTACGAAAACGTAACATATATGTTCCATTGGCACAACGGAGGACATCTAGTCGATAGCTGAATTCGTCCCAAACTGGTCCATAGGTGTCTATCAGAAATTCAACTGCTGCAAATGGTGGACATATTGAACATATATGATACATTTTTGTAAACTTCATTCTTTTGTGGGTATTTTAATGTCAAAAATGTTGGATTAAGTCCTTGTTTATAATAAATTTAGCTATTTAAAATTAGGTCTTCTTTTTTTAAACACTATGTAGACTATTTTATCTAGACCAAGACCTCTTAGTATGCTACTGACATTGTAGTGTTGTGGTCCATCTACTCGTGAAGAGACTGTAGCAAAGTCAAGTTTGTGGAACCAAATGTCTAGGGATCGAACACTTTCTATGAGCTAAACTCTGCTTGGTACAGGGCCACTGGAATTACTTGTCCAACAACCTTTTACGAGCCGATTCTTGATGTTGAGTGGTAATGCCGATTTTCATAATCCAAAAGACTTATGTAAATAATCAAATGCCTAGGTCTTTTGTTACACGGACGGCTACAGTCCCCTCATTCAAAATCATTATAATTGTATATGAGTATATGTCCTAGGGCTATCAACTTAACACTGCCCTAAAAGAGAATAATAATGTAGAAGGAATCTAGGATATTTTTTCTTTAATAAATTGTCGGTACCGTATTTTAATAAACCGTCGGGCTTATTAAAATCAGTTCGATCCCAATCAGAATCATAGTAAATTTTTTTAAGATGTGAGCAACTAACCACCGGCTGCTCATTTGTCTGGGCACTTTGTAAGGAATAGTCGGTCTTAGTTTGTAACAAAAATATAAATTATTCATACAACCGCTTACTTGCACTTATTACACTTACTAAAATTTGATATTTGCCCATATATTTATGAACTGTGTCTTAAAAATAAATAAACTTCTGCTATAATCTTGGAGTTCTTGTCCTGGACGTTAAAGAGAACAATGAAATATGTAATAATAGCTAATTATTATCTAATAATAATAATAATAATAATAATAATGGCACTCAAAACGAATTAATTAGGAATGCTGCATTATGCTATATGAAAATGAAATTATGTATTTTCTAAAAAGAGTAATACAAAGAAAGTCGTTTAAGAATTATTTAAGTGTATTAATTATTAATATCGTGAAGGTTTTTAGGAAGTATATATTCACATTTCCTTATATAAATTGATTTAAAACTAATTTGAAATACGAAAGTGAAATATTTATACCTTATTACTTTTCATGTTTGATGTAGGCTTAAATATAATAATTCAAGGATATATAATTTATGAACAAAAAGAGAAATAAATATTTTCATTTGTAGTGACATGTTATTTTGTTAAGAAATTAAATAGTAATAAACAATTTTGTGAATATATAGAAGAAATTTAACATACGTATCAAATACTTGAAAATTATACTATCATCTCAAACTTGAAAATAAGTTAATAAACAAGTTTATCAGACCTTGAGGTAATATCAAACAAATATTTTGCCCAAAAGTTTTTAAATTAGTTCAACTCAATCCCCACGGTATGACAATAGAAATCTGCACTAATACTGTATTCAAGTGGTAGGTAAATAGTAGTCTATGAGTTGAATGTACGATTTCCATTAGTAGATGTCTAGGAGTCTGATTTGAAAAAAAAGCTACCAAATAGTTCGTTTAGTTACTATTGGCTACGAACAAGGTTTGTGAGATTCATGAAATAGTTATTAACAAGTAAGAATCGCTACATTTTAAAGTCACACTTTTACTGTATGTAATATACGAATTTAAACATATAAAGTTGAATTTTAAAATAGATTCAACATTGAAATGAAATAGTTAAAATATAAACGTAATATTTGGCGTAACTATATTATAATATATAATATAGTTAATATTATATAATATTAACTAATTCCTATTACAAGAAGGGAGCTCAGTGTATTCATTGCTTATCGTTGCAAATTCAATACCTTCCTCTACAATAGACATGACCGTAACCTTGTGCCTATAAAGATCATACATGAAGACACCTGTTCCCACAAATACATACATTATTACTAGAGCACACAATAGAATAAAAGCATCATAAAGTGAAATTCCTGTATTATCTCCTTTGTTTGTTTTGGAAATCACCATCTTTGTTCGTTTAGAGTTGGAAGAGTTAGTCCCAGATGTGGGTGGGGAGGGAGTACTGGACGGAGCTGGAACAAAAATACAATTATGAATAATGGGAAATAACTTTACTAAAATAAAATTGAAATGAACCACCAAGGCTAAATTGACGTACGCTAAGAAATAAAACATTTCTACCTCATCCAACTTATTTCGTAAAATACATTACTGAAAAAGATAACTATGATAAAAATTACGTACATCTGTTATGCTTCAAAAATCGTACAAGCTATGAAACATACTTGTGTTTATTCTTAGGTTATGAATTGCTATAAATCTACATGTTCAGATATGAAGATCAGCATAAATGTATAACGTACAGGTGGCTTGAAATCTTTAAATTTGGAATTGGTTTACATGAAACCAACCATGTTAGTACGCAATAACAGTCTGTGGACCTCCACTTCGTTCAAATAGTATTATTTGAAATGAAAAAAGTTACTCCATTGTTAATTCAGACTTGTTTTAACACTCCTTATTCACTTTTATAAATTACTTATAAATAAATACTTGAAAAAAAATACAGTAAAAATCTACAGAAATCCATATATTTTGGAAAAATAGCAATACCTCACATGTATAGTAAAACAATATATAAAATGTCTAAATTGAATGCTCAAATGTAAAATGTTTCTTCAACATTATTTATCTAAGTATTCCAGAGGAACAAAATTATTATAATGACGAGAAATAAATAAACGTTGGCTATGGTTTGGAGCTCATGCATGGTGGCTATGGTTTGGAGCACAAGCATGTTGGCTATGGTTTGGAGCTCAAGCATGGTGGCTATGGTTTGGAGCTCAAGCATGTTGGCTATGGTTTGGAGCTCAAGCATGGTGGCTATGGTTTGGAGCTCAATAATATTGGCTATGGTTTGGAGCTCAAGCATGTTGGCTATGGTTTGGAGCTCAAGCATGTTGGCTATGGTTTGGAGTTCAAGCATGTTGGCTATGGTTTGGGAACTCAAGCATGTTGGCTATGGTTTGGAGCTCAAGCATGTTGGCTATGGTTTGGAGCTCAAGCATGTTGGCTATGGTTTGGAGCTCAAGCATGTTGGCTACGGTTTGGAGCTCAAGCATATTGGCTATGGTTTGGAGCTCAAGCGTGGTGGCTAAGGTTTGGAGCTCAAGCGTGTTGGCTATGGTTTGGAGCTCAAGCATGTTGGCTATGGTTTGGAGCTCAAGCATGTTGGCTATGGTTTGGAGCTCAAGCATGTTGGCTATGGTTTGGAGCTCAAGCATGTTGGCTATGGTTTGGAGCTCAAGCATATTGGCTATGGTTTGGAGCTCAAGCATGTTGGCTATGGTTTGGAGCTCAAGCATGTTGGCTATGGTTTGGAGCTCAATCGTGGATACAGATAGTCAACGTTAACTTACTTTTTGGACCTTTAGTAGTATTTCGTAAATTATTACACATATCACACATACCATAACACGTGCTGTTGTCAGAACCTAACTTCATCCCCTCAGGACAGACACACCTGGCAGAGAAGGGGGAGAAGGCTTCACAACCGTGTTGGCAAGTCAGGTTAGCACATAACAACTTTTTCCCCGGTGTCTGCTTCTCCGGATGGTAGATGGTCAGGTCATACACTTTCTGCAAATAAATTGTTGTCATATGTTAGGAAGGCCAATATTGAATGATATCGTTGGCACTAGTGGTGTACTGTTATAACTCACCTTTTTATTGAGATTGTAGGCGATAGATTCTATGCTCGGTCCTCCTAATATTATTTTTTGTCCTCCTAATAGTAATAGTAGCCCGTATTGAGTGTTAGTCGAAGTGGCTATAGAGGGAAGAAAACTGAGTATCAAATTTGTCAGTTGGCTGAAATCAGACCAATAATGACGTGGTTCAGATTCCACGTTAAGCTGTAGATTCCTTAGGTGCCCTTTTTATTTGGCTAGTAATAAATAGCTATTTATAAGGACCAGTCGACTTTAGTTAGTAACGATGGCTAAACTCGTTAATCGATTCTCAACTAACCCGTTCGCTCCTAATAATCACGCATATCTACGTACCTTCCACGTCTTAATAATGCGTAATGAATATTATATAAAGAAAGTAACGTAATAATCAATTTTCCAAAATTATATGACAGTTGTATTTGTAACAGAGATTACCAATTTGTAGTTCCATTTGACAAATGCACCGGCGAACAACTTAGTTATAATTAACATGTCCATTATGCCCTGGCTTTTAAAGTGATATAGTAGGCAATGAAAGCCAGCAGGTTACACAACCAGCAATAAAGTTGCAATAAAGTAAAAATGATTATAGGGGTATACAAATAAAATAATATAAAATATAAATAACCAAAATTGTTCCTCTTAACCATAAAACAAACACTAGACATAAAAATGAAACTCATGATATCAGCTTATGTGAAATAAACTGGGCCAAATGGTTTTTCAGACTTGTACATAAGTAGTGTAGATAAACATATTAATAATGCATTATTTACTGTAATGTTATAGGATGTAAAAAAAACCCAAAGGATGTAAAGTTAAATATATAATTTTCAATGTTGAAATGAATGATATGATGTTTAACAATATTTGTTGCTGATACTAATATAAGGAGCAGATTCTTCCTTCCAATATCTTATAATGTTATCTATGTATATAATGAAGAGTATAGGTGACAGACTGCTTCCTTGATTCCCTCCTTAATAAGTAGTTATTTCCTCTGTTTACTAAAATTACTTACCACTGTTAATTTATTTCTTAGTCTATTTTATTCAAAACGTAATTAGTTGTCTTTGGTACAGTAAAATATGATAGCAGTACTAATTATAATGTATGGTAATGAAACCGGTGTATCAAGATCTAGCTACTACAATGCATTACAATAAGCAGAGATGGGTATAAAATCGGTCAAAGGGTACTCTGAACGATAGCTGAAGAAATTAAGACTTCAGGAAGGAGTTGATTATTTTCAACCCACCTGGGAAGAATTCAGCAGTATAAAAATAAATGAAAGAAGATATCGGCAGATAAGATAAGACCATAAGATTTATGATGAGACCAACATGAGGTTCTAAAGCAAATATTGTACAAACTAGCAGAAAGAAGAGATCTGGGCAGTCCGAGGAAAAGTTAGCATAATGTCGGAACAGGATGATAACAGCCTATTCATGAAGGCGATGAAGATAATTTACTAATACAGAAATATTACGGTACAACATGTTTATTATCTTTATATTTCATTCAACATTACGTAACGTTAATTTTTTATTAGTTGATGTTTTTAAAATTATTCCTTCTTTTATCTTACATTAAAATTAATTTATGTACGTACGGATGTCATAATGCAGCCACCCATAAAGTTACAGTGGTATTGAACATCGTACTAAAAGTGTTATAAGTGGGTGGTTGGGTCATTACCACTGTACGTGTATGTGTGGGTAGGTGGATCACTACTACTAGACGTATATGAGTAGGTCTGTCACTACCACTTTACGTGTATGGGTGCGTGAATGAGTATTTTTAACCCTAGACAGGTATTGTACGTAATTTTGACGTGTTGTTATATACTCTTTGCTCTAAATTAGTTGTTTATCATGGCAGATGTTTGTCAAAACACCAGTGCTTCAGTTATCTCTTCCTTTAGTGCTATCTATTAATGTTATGTCATTTGTATCAAATTTCAAGACTTAGAGACAAAAATATGTCAAATTTACGTACGATGCCTAGAAGCGAAAAAATACTTTTCAATAGAGTCTTATAGGTTTTAGCAGTCACTGAAACTTATAATGTAAGCCAACAAAATGTACTTACAATTAGTTTTCAAATGTTTTATTCGTGTATTAGTAATTTTTATGGAACAATCGTCAATCTATCAATGTGTTTATGAAGTTTATTGATTGTATAAAATTTACGTATCGATGCAATAACTACCTGGGGTTAAACAGGATTTACAGTACGTGAATAAAATAGGAGGACACTGATCCTAGATATATAGGTCATATGAGAGGGAAACTGCTATGGTTTTGAGTGTAGATAAACGGGTTTAGTCATCATCACTAGCTAATGTAGACCCTTATAAAGTGTTATCCCAATAACAATGGTAACTAAGGGCCCTACAGATCTAATAATCTACAGTGAAATCCATGCCAAGTAGAATGGGTCTGATTTTCAGCCAACTGACAAGCCTGGGACACAATTATCTTTTGTACACAGCATCTAGACCTGACTACCATCCAACATGGATGCTCCAGAGTTCCCTAATAAGGCTTATATCGATGCCCTACCAGTATCAAGAAGACCAAGTATAGAACCTATCGCCTACAATCTCCACAACACTTTGTCCGCAACTAGCCCTGCGCCACTAAGTGCCCTCTATATTAAACATATACTAAGTAATATACTGTACATAGTGTATCACGTAAAAAAAGTGTTCAGTATATTAAGTGCATAGTAATAAAATAATTTAATTTCCATTTGTTTGTGGATACATAGGTGACACGTCTAATGAGTTTGAAGGACAACCATAGGACTACCTATAGGCACTTTGTTTTGTTTTATTACAAGGCAGTTTGATCTCTTACGCACTTAATATTGTACCCAAAACTAGTAAGTTCTTTATGATTTTAAATAGGATTGTTTTTATTTTTAAAAAGAACTTCTCACGAACTGTTGCATGTTTCAAGTCAGCATTCACATATTGTGATTGAACTAGAGCGAGTCTGGGTTTTTAGTATTATATTCCACTATTCTGTGTTGGTAAAATTCTGTTCTATCTCACGTGGAAATGTTCTTACGATACCTATAATAATATCTGTTACCATCTTGATTATTGCATTAAACCTAATAGACATGTAAATCACAGGCTCCCCTAGTTAAGTAAAACTATAAGAATATTATCCAAATGTTTAGGTAATATATTATATGGATTATGATTTACAGATAAATAATATGTACACTTGCAATATAAATAATTTTAAGTAAAATCATTAACTATGGAAACAGGAAGACTACTATTATGAGTACTATGAAACCGGTTTTCATATAACAATAAAAAATTACCAAAATTAAAATTATTAAACTTGTAATAACTTGCCACTGTGACAAATAGATTAATATAATTAAATACTTAAATTTAGCTGAAAACTGCAGTGTCGTCACATGAGAGGCCTACTAACAAAAGGGATAAATAAGACTTATATTTACTTTAATATTAAAGAAAATAAATGATAAAGAAAGTATAAAATTTAAATACAAATCTAACTCATAGGAAAAAATAAGATATTTATAAACAAAGAAACAAATGTTGTAATATCGTGTTTAAATCTACATTCTTATCAAAAAGCCATAATTTTAAATAAAATAAAATGACGTAAGATTTTTCAGATCTTTGCTTATATTATAACAAATTGTTAACCAGTTTCGCTCAACATATAATGGACAGCAATATCATCTGCAAAAGATGTTATTTTTCCTTAAAAGAGCACATTTCTAAATATTATAAACATTTTATCTGATAATACTGAGCAATGGGACACAGTTTTTAGAATATCTATAAAAATACTAAGGTAATTGATAATTTCAACTTTTAAGTTTTTAAACCAATTTAATGAAGGTCGTCTAATTCCAAAAAGTTACGATTTATCTATCATTATTTCAAAATATACTTGATCGAAAACTTTAGAAAAATCAAAAAAGAATCATGAAGACTGAAAGTTTTCATTTATAAATTAGTTCCTGTTTAGTCGTTACAGATAGTCTATGTCTCCCTTCATCCGTATCTCCTTCTTTCAGATAACTCTGAAGTGACAGCTGAGCCTTCAGTAGTCTAGCCTTAGACAGCGCTAAAATAGTACGCGAATAGTTAGTTGTCTGAAAGCTTATTTGAAACCATTCACCAATAAGTATAGCAGCACAGACGTGCGAATATAGTAAAAAATCCATTGCTTTAGTCTGTTTTTTTCTATAGTTAGTTATAAAACTATGCATACTTTTTCAATATAGAGTTGAGAAATTATATCTTACCACCTTACTTCGATATATGGTGAGGGTGTCAATGCTACATCTCGGTGTCAGTTTGCACGTGTATATCTGTGACGTGGTACTGGTATTCGTCAACCACACCACCACCCCACGGAACACCTCAACAGCTGTGGTGTTCACCAAGTGAGGTCCGCTGAACAACACCCTCATCTCGGACAATCCATAATCCAGACTTACCAAAAACCACGTTTCATCACCCTTTAGTGTCAAAACTGCGTAAATCTTTCTCTCTTGAAAGTCCATGGTCAAAGCATGGATCTTGTCCACGTGAAAATGGTGTAGAGAATGACTTTCGTTAGTGTTTGTGTCCATATAAAAAATATGGATTGCAACGTAGGGTCGGTGTACGAAGGTCAAGCTTCTGTAAAAACAACATTGAAAAATAGTACAAGAAGTTTATGTTTGATTTTTGAGGATTAAATATGCTTATATTTTAATAGAAACATTTAACTTATTGTTGAATTTTTCTACACATATTTATATTCATTCATCAAATAATGAAATGGTTTAAAAACTAGTTATATTGTGCCTATCAATTAATTATTTTCTCTAAAACCATGATGTATCTTTTTAAAACTGGAATAACTATGAAAAATTTAAGAAATCATTTAGAATGCAGTTTAACCCATAAAATATTTTCTGTGAAATTTTCTGAGTAAAATTATTCATCAGTTTAATGTAATTAATTTCAGTATGTATTTTGTCATGGTAGGACATAGAAATAGGATATCATTAAGTATTTTGTATTTAATAAAAACAAAACATTATTAGAATTTAGTGACATACTACTAAATTCAATAAACTAAATATACTTAAATTCAATTCATAAAACTATTTCCAATTCATCTGTATTTTTTATGGATTGATAGATTTTTGTTTCTGAGAGTAATTTTACTGGGTTGATAAAAACTGGTTTCAGAAATGAAATCTAAATATACTTTATAAGTTTATTCATTTCAGTCAGTTTATATTTCGTTTTTATAGTACTGTAGTTGATATTTATGTTTATAAATACGGTGGAAAAATAGATGGAAACGCTTTCACAATTTTTGTATGACTTCACTTGTTAAAGTGAAATCTTTTACATGATCATGCTTACAAAGAACACACTTTCTGACGCTAGGTAGAGTTTGGTATCAAATAAAATGGTCTATTCAAGAGAAATCAATAGCGATTGAGTCAAAGAGTAGCGGTCATTTGAATTTCAAAGTTACGAATTTGATCAATATTATTTCTCCCATATTTAACGGTTTCAAGTAAACTATTCTGATCAAAAATGATACTTAATGGAACACAATAAGTAAAAAATTTTACTATCAAATTATCTAATGAAAAAAATAACGTTGTTGTAAAACCGTTTCCTTATTTGTTTTCCACCCTGTTTATATTGGCTATTCATACAATTGGCGCCGATTGGTCAATATACAATTGACGGCTATTCATAAAAAATGTATTTATTATTTTTCTAAAATCTTTCTTTATCAAACCATCACGTGTTCATGGAATTATTTAATCTCTATGATACCTGTTGTAAGGGTCCACCGAGAGTTGTTGTGGTACGGAACCTGTGACAAGCAACTGTGACGTTGTAAGGTTGTATCTCTCTAAATCACTGTCTCCCCAATAACCAAAGTAAACCAATATCGAAGTAAAATCCACAGCCAGACCACGAAACGTGTTAGGTTTGGAGGCGAGAATGTAGAGCTGACTGAACTTCATGATGACGGGGTTGTAGAAGGATCTGAAACAAGTTAGATAAGTCTAAATACTTTATGACACCGGATGTCCAGGCTAGCTCATACTTATGAAATTTACTTGTATGAGGTTAATTTTTTTTTAATTTTCTAATCAAGAAAATTATAAATAAAGCATCAAGATAAAGCATAAATAAAGCATCAAGAAAGCATCAAGAAAGGTTTATGAATGGGCATTATTATTTTTATTACTTGTGTATAAAAAAAAAATAATAAAATAAAAAATTATCATTATTATTTTATTATTGTTGAGATATGTGCAAATTTGAGAGGCAAATGAGTGTGATGAGTGAGCCATTGTTACTGAGGTCGACTGTTCCTGAGAAACAGGGTTGTGTTATTGTTAGCCCAATAGCCATGGCATACAGCATTATCTGGAATTCGAACCACGTAATACTGGCCTGATTTTCAGCTGTCTGACAAGACTAACACTCAGTTGTTTTCTCGATACAAAATCTGAACCTTGACCTCCGCCCAGCTTCTCTGGTAATATCTATGTTGATGGCAACCATTGAGCAGACGCCGAGTCGGTACTAAGAGGACTGAGCATAGAACTTATCCCCTAGAGTCTCCTCAACAAATTTTTATTTAGAAACAAAATGTTTATCTGGTTGTGTTATGGTATTATATGGATGTGATCTTAATGAAAATCATTTTTAATTTACGTTTTAAGAAAATTCAACAATAACTCGGATTTCAAATTATTTTCCAATGCTACTTCAGTTCTTTTAACATGTTATTTATAGGTTATGATTAATTTGTTTTCGTATACATACAGATAGATTTCTCACTAAATACTACAAGATATGTCTTATGGTTTTGTTGTCCAATAACACGTAAATGTAATGCAGTTTAAACCAGCTGTAGTAGCAGACCTCACTAACTAACCAAATTACAGGCACAAATATTCCTATTATATGATATACCTACTAAATAACCTACATATTAATCGGATTTAACAAAAAATTACATGTTTTACTCGATTCTCAAAAAAAGTTTTTTTAATTGTGTACATTTCATAGTATTTTTTCTCGTCTTATTTTTTATATGATAAAGGGAAATACCCTTGGGTATATTCATAAATATGTTTCCATGATTATTAGGAGAATGTTCTAAAAAATATTGCAATTAGTATAAAAAGGTAAAAATAAGGAAAAAATTTAAATATAATCATTAAGTGTAGGTAGTGATAAACAATTATGATATAAATGGTGGATATACAGACCTTTCAGAAAAAAGCATGTTTAAAACCCCATTATATGAGAGGACAGAATATTTCATAAAACTATGTCTTAGTCTAAGGATATATTTTCGAGTTAGAAGTTGTATACATTTTTATAAGAATCATAGTGATAATTTATTCTATACCAAATATAAAAAAATGGAATAAATAATGAATACTGAGAACAATTATTAAAAAGTAGAGTTTCAAATGAAGTAGCGTTTAGTTATTTTAAAAGCATTTGAAATAATGCTCAAATATACGAAAGTAAGAAATTAGAAAACTGTTTTGAACTGTTTAAAGGACTTTCATTGCATTCACCTTAATAGTCGAGTTCCAATCACAGAGATGATCGTGTCTTCAGTGTAGATATAGTCCACAAACTTGTACTCAGAATTCTTGTTGTGAGCAACTCGGAGAGTACTGTTGTTGTTAATGAGCAGCTCCACACCATTGTCTGTAGCCAGCAGTAGAGCTAAGGGTGTCGATTCTATAAAATATGTATATATAGAATCGATTCAGGATACAATGTCATGTTTAATCTAAGAGATTACGAGTAAAACGTAATTTTCCTAACTTTGCCACGATGAATAGCATGTTTTTCATGACTTTTGTCTCCTGTTTTTTTTTTTTTTTTTTTTTTTTTTTTTTTTTTTTTTTTTTTTTTTTTTTTTTTTTTTTATATAATAGGTGAGTTTCAAGTCACTTACCCTTTAACTTGTTTCCAAAGTTTACAAAATATTTGCTTTTCTGTATTTAATGTAACCCACACTACATTTAAAGTGTCTAAATGTTATTAGGGATCACTTGGGGGTCCAAGATTTAGGAGTAAACTTCAACATCTGATGTAGGATATGTCATTTAACACCACCAGTATAAACTTCAAACTACAGCTTAATCAAAATGTATAAAGGAAGTGTCGTTCTTCAGTTATTAATTATTTTGCTATTTATTTTATCGGCAAACGCTTGTCCATATTTCCATTTACAATTTTGAAGTTGACGCTTAGATCTTAGGCACCAGAACCCTAATACAATTTAAACACTACGAATATTGTGGGTTAGTAATTGTTGAATACATTACTAAAAAATATATATATTTTATAAACTGTGGAGACAAAATAAGGGGTTACTCGCTTAAAGCTCATACTGTATATTTACTTTAAACGTTTAATAATTATTGAATGAGTTCTTGTTTTAGGTTTTAGATATATACGTACTTTATGCTTGGTATTTATTATGTAAGTGTCATTAATCAAAATATTTATTACCTAATTTAACTGGACACATGTGTACATCCGAGCGCTCTACCAAATAAAGGACAAACAATATTGTCTTTTATCAAGAGAGGCCGATCTCCTCTTCAATCTCATAGTCCCCTCCCCATTTCTCATAGTCAGTTGATCTTTGCGGGAGACTTAATAAGAAAACTAAGGGGGAGAACAAATATAGTACAAGTTGAATGTTACTGACAAAAACTAACAATCAAGACCAGGATTCGAACCTGCTCTATCTCTAATCGTGGTTCAAAGTACTGACGCTTTAGACCACTCGGCCACTGGATCAATACTGAAACTTTAACACAGTTTACAACCATCTCATAGCTTTTTATTCCATAATGACCACACAACAATTAAATTTAAATATAGAAAAAAATAAGTATTGCTTAATATTATGATAAGAAGGTATAATAATAATTATCAAATGTACGGAAAATAATTTAAGCCAAGCAACATTTTCTCAATATTAACATTTCAAATTTGTTAATTAAATAAAAAACATAATTTTTTTAATAAGTAATAGTAATAAACATCTGAACAACAACTTATCCAAATTTATGCAAGTTACCTTCGTTGGGCCTAAGATATTTATTTTTATATTGCAAAAATAAACCTCTTAGCTTAGTATAGGCTAATAAATATAAGCGCTAAGATATACGAATATACAATCTTAGCTTCACAACAAGCCATCATATTGAGATCAAGTTACAACTATTTTCTACTTCCACTGAGTATACATATATGGCCAGTATACTCGTTGTATAAAATCCACGCACAAGCCTACAGGCCCTTGTAAACAGTCGAGTGAAGCTATACATACCTTATTTCCTTCACTCGTCTGTTCATAAGGGCCTGCAGGCCTGTGCGTGGATTTTATTCATCGAGTAACGACCATTAGCTTAAATGGGAATTCAAACCTTCAAACTTTTAATCCAAAGTCCGAAGTCTTAGCCCCTGAGCTTCCACGGCAGAAAATAAAAGTAGAAACACATAAATTTTATTATTTAACCAGCTTAACTCAATTGTAAAATATTCAATTATTTCGTACACAGACCTCTCAACAAGTACACAGACATGGTGCCGTCATTTCCACACAACACACCGTTGTTTTCCTGACACGGATGGCACCAGGAATCACTCACTTTGAGAGATACGTCAAACAAATCATTGCCACAGAAGACGAAGTTGTATCCAGGGGTTCTGAAAATTTTTACACAAAACAGCACAATAACAGCTTGAAAAGGATGGATGACCTTGGAAGGTCAAGAGGAAATGTAATGATAATGAGATATGAAATATTTACCGTAATAAATTAAGATTTAACACAACGATAAAATATTGCCACATTATATAAATAATGGATTGAGATAGTTCAGGTAATATCTAGCTTTTTTTATAACTTCACTTGTTTAACGAGTTCCAACCGTTAGCTCTCTAGAGAATTCGAATCATGGATTCACACCTAGCCACTGAGCCATCAATACGAGTTGAACTTTCGTCTATTAAATTTGGAAATCGACATAAATTTATTGGTTAGTGTATGGGTATGAAGCATTAAGATAACAAAACTACTTACTTAGTTTAAAAAAAATACAATTACAGCATGATAATAAGTGGAGGGGAAATTACTAATTAATAATGGAATTGACTGGTATTCTCGGTCACTTTTATGGGCAAGGTTTAGAGATTTGATAGAAATGCTTTTCATTATTGTGTCATATTATTATACTCCTTTATCAAACTCTTGTACATTTTGTTTACATCTTATATCATATTATGTCAGTCATTCACAAACGCATATAATTTTATAAACTCTCTCTTCATATTTGTATTAAATTATTTCACAAATTTTCTTCATAAACTAAATCCAAAGTCACCTGGCTTACATTAAACATAATTAGGTCTGAACTAAGCAATATTAAACAGTATCGACTTAAAAATCATGAAGATACTTAAACATTAATAATTTCAAATCTGACGTTATTTTCAAAATGTGATTATTCTTCATAAACGGTTATGGGAATAAATTTAACTGATTTCTTACAGATTACAATTGACCTAAAGATAATCATTCTTCAATAACAATGTTTTTTTAATTTGTTCCTTATTTTTAGAAAATCAATTTAACCTGCCTATTGTATAAAGCAATGAAGTAAAATAAACTGTGTATAGGTTCTTTAATTAATTTTAACTTTATTTTAATAATACATAATTCAACTTCCCAACGTATTCATGAAAATGTCCTGACAAGACCAACAATATCGCCACCCCCCCCCCCCCACCCTGTCCTTACCTTTTATCAGCCTGCAGACCCAGGTATTTGGTCAATCTGTTGTTGCAAGCTGCAAAACTCTCCATTAGATTAAGTGGTTGGTTTATCTGATAGTAGGAGGTGTATTTTTGAACAAAACCGGAGGAAAAACATCCCTTGTAAGATGGTTGTGCTGTGTTCCCTGCAAATAGAATGTAAAATAGTACATTTTAAAATACATGCACTAAGTGAAACTTCGCAGTTTAGTAGTTGGCTACGTGTTTCATTCTTTTAAAATGGTCCCTCTTTACCTCACAAGACCTTGAGTGTAGTTGCATTTACTTTCCTATCACTACGTGGATAAAATTCTAGTCAGAAACAGTTTTCTTAGTATGTTTTACAAATTATTTAGCGTGTAGAAGTGTTGAAGTGGACTTGACGATTTCAAACCTCCAGATTTTCCAGAATGTGGTGAATTATTTATGTCACCATTGTAAAAATGTTTATGAATTATCCAGTTATACATATAGTGTAGTAAAAGCTTTTCAACTGTATAATAATTATGTTTTTGTATTTATTACACAAAAATAATAATAAATTTGTGGGGCAGAAAAATTTAATATAGTGTTTTAAGAAATTAATTAAAAAAAGAGTCCACTAATTTTGTCGAGGTTTATTAAATAACAATAATTAAAACATTAAAAAAGTAATATTACATTCCAAAAGATCCGTTTGTCACAATTTGTCCTTATTTTGAAAAATTATATAAATTAAGTTATTACTTTATGCCAATGTGGTGGGGTATTAATGAATTATATGCTTTATAATTTCGAATACAAAACAATTTTATCAAATTGACAAAATTTAGGTAAGAAATATTGTTTCAATAAGATAGTTTGATCATAGATAATTTAATTTTTTTTAATTATCTAGACAGTTGTCATGTGCCTGTATGCTGGTGCATGAAATTTATTCAAGTGAATCACCAACCGTTAGTTCAGTTGGGTGTTCGAACTTTGAACAACACCTTTCGTAGCTAAGAACCTTAGCCATGGATTAATAACTTTGGTGAATTGCGCACCCACCCACTCACTCACTCTAGCCACCATTACACTTACAGCAAGTGATGTTGATCTCAGATAATTCAGGAAATGTATAATATGCCTCTATTTAAGATAAATTTATTTTAAAAATCAATAATCTAAAATTGCTTATATGCAAAATTTTATTTTATCAATACAAAAGTCTATCGATTGCTTTCTATTGGTAATTTATTCTTTATAACCCTCTCAAGTTTGAGCAAGATAAAATAAATTTTTTTATCGAATTTGTAAACGTAAAAAGATCAATCTCTTGAGTATTGAGATATGATCAATGGGAATGAACAACGCTGCTTCAGACTGTTCCCTGCCGCAGAATAACTGATACCATTACCCACATCCCATGTGATATCTCTCTTATCGTCTAAGAATATAACTGTACACACCTTCTGTACAATTTAGTATGACGTCACCTAGTATCATAGCATTTATTAAATATATATTGATAGTTTTTTAATTAGCATAATACGTATTGGTACATATACAGTACAAGTAAACGTCACACAACACAAATTTATTACAATATAATCACAAAATGCACAAATATACTACAATACAAGCACAAAATGCACAAATATTATGGTGATCGATTTCGGTGAACCACGCTCACCTTCCTCAGACCAGAGGGATTCACAAAAGATGCACAAAAGATAATATTTGTGCATTTTGTGCTTGTATTGTAGTATATTTGTGCATTTTGTGATTATATTGTAATAAATTTGTGTTGTGTGACGTTTACTTGTACTGTATATATATTGAGTATACAAACTGTTATGAATACGTTATGTTATATATTTTACAATTTCTTAAATTTTAAATAAAACTAATAAAATAGACATTTTCCAAACCATCCACCAGAATGCTGCTGGAATCATCAGGATTTTTTTATTTTTAGAAAACAAGATAGTAGTTAAGTTTTAAAAATATATAACTATTTAAAATAAAAGTACTAAAATAAACAGTAAACTATTTATAGTATATATTGATTGTATAATTTTTAGTAAAATATGTTAATAATAAACGAAATGTTTAAATTCGGCCACATTCACTGTTCGTTAAAGATGAATTCCTTTCGTAACTAAAATAGATTTAATAGGCATTTACATATTTTATAAATAAAACAGACTTTAATATTTTTTTTATTTTCTTTGCTTATAGTAGGGATGGTTTTTAAGAAATGTTTGGTGAATGCTGATTTTTATTCTCTTTTAAATTGAATGTGTGAAAAATGTTATTTAGTTCTAATTTTTATCTTTTAAATTATTTTTACAAAAATTAATATAGTCTTGTTTTGCTTACAAATATATACATTTGTTATTTGATGATGGAGCATTGCTGACGATATTAATCAATTGTAAAAAGTATATATATTTTTTCATTTCATTTAAAAAATAGCAAATTTAATTATATAAGAACAAACAAATATCAACTAAAAAACTACGTGATCTTACGCTGTATGTTGATGTATGAATAACCTAGTTTTTATCTATGATGTATGGATTTTATAAAATTAAGTAACATAAAAAATCCCGGTGCCATGGTCTTTTACAACTACGCAACTTATACAGGAAGTATATTAGGATTTTTCCGTTAGCAAAATTATACGAGTGATAAAGTTGACCTTCAATTTTATCATCTGACCTGTTTTTTGTTTATATCATCAACTAGGAACTATAGTCTATTGGAATACTTCCATTTCTTAACACCGACAATGGTTTTAAGAAAATGGACTATTCATAACTACAATGTTTTAGTTAATTGCTACCCCATATTAGAGGGAGAATATTGAATAAATCTTTATGAAATATTTTCTAGCCGATATATGCCGTTGAAAACGGCTTTGAGCACTTCATATTACTACAAATATAAACTATTAACAGAAATTGTGTGGTGCAGACACTTTAGTATACAAAACAAATTGTTGTTTCTAAATACATTGTTATTGTTTAAATAACTAGTTTACAATGTCAAGGTTTAAAAATATTTTAAAAGTCTCGTAACATGAACCCGTCCCTATATCTGTAAATGTTGATATTACACTAAAATTATACTCCTAGTTAAAATATAAAAAAGTCATAAAAATAAAACTTTAATTGGATTTCATATTACCATAATAGTTAATTTTACTTAGTTTAAAACTGTTTTTACGTAAAAAATAAAAACGTTAAAAATGATTTTGTAAATAATAATTACACTAATGTTTTATTAAATATCTTTAGAAATAAAATAAATAAGAAAATGATAAGTAATAAAATATATGTGAATTAACAATTTGTTCTACAACTGATTTTATTGCATATCCTCCTAGTAATAAGTTTATTTTAAGGAAATAATAATGAAAAATAGTATATTAACTAACGTTACAGCCATAAAGCTTGCAATAAATAAAAAAAGTACCATCATTAGTTAAAGCTGGCTATTAAATAAGTGTATTGCTGCACCTATACAACTTTGAGGAATAAAATTACATTAGTAAATACTTAAATATAGAATATACAGAATAATATTTCTGTTAGTTAAAAATAATTTACAGAAATACATTCCATCGGTTGAATTATTTTTCAAACAGTTTATTATCTCTGGTACTTTATTATTTGTAACATGGGCCACAATTATAAAAAATAAACAGAAAATTGCATGTACTAACCTAGGACTCTTTTTTTATTTTTGCTCACAGAAATAAATTACTTTATAACTGTCGTACATTCTGTTACAGAATTAGACCAAATAACAAGACAATTAACAACAATCGTCTTGGCAGATGTTAACATTTAACTAGTCACGTGGTGTCCTTAGAGACTCCAATAGACATTCCTTTTCTATTTTTGAGATAAATAATATGTGTAATGTCATTTTAGGTATTTCCAGTAATTAGGTATAATAAATAAGTTTACGTGCTAAATTTATGAAAATATTGTTTAACTTTCTTTATAAAAATTAATTAATCATTTATTTTATTACCAGTAAAAATAATAAATTTGTTATAATGATAAATCACAGCTTTTGTTAATCATGGTAGCTACACACATTCATAAAACAAACAAAACACAAAAATAATCTGAAATAAATATCTAAAAATAAAAGAAAACTTATATAAACTTCACACCTTAAAAAATTTACTTTTTTGTAATGCTGATTTAAAAAATTCAGAAAAAACTCATTTACAACACCCATTATGTTTAATTTTTTATACAAAACATATAGTAGTATATCATTAAATGATTTTTAGTAATATATGTTTATAGGCAAATATACTATTATTTTTTTTTAGATGGGGTCTTAAAAGACCCCACGTGACCAGTTGAGGGTTAACATTTAGTACTAATACAAATTTAGTTTTTTATCAGTACTATTACTATATTATATAGTGCTAATAAAATTAAACAAATCTATAGGTATTTTCAATATAATTTATTCAATGTTTATGTAAAATGCATGTATTTTAATAAAAAAATATATTTTCGTAAGTAATGTTTCTTCCACTTACAGTCGGTGAACAAACAGTTGCAAAAAACAGGTTTGTTTCTTATACAATAACAGAAACACAGACCCTTCCTCCACCTTAGCCAGGGTTGTTTCTGCACAGACCCCTCCCCCACCTTATCCAGGGTTAATTTAATCAAACAATATTGACCAGTGGAATAATAATTCTTACAAATTGTTTGGATAAAAAACTTCCAAGTTTTTAAACTATCATATGAACTTACTTCTTTATACTAAAAATAAAAATATTTATTTTCATGAGTAACTGAATGCAGTGAATATTTCTTTACGCCACTATTAGTTTAGTACCAGGGATTTGTTTGTAAATGATTACCAAATTGATGAAAATAATAATATAAAATAAGCTTCATACACACAAAAATTTAAGGTGCTCTTAACTTGAGTGAAATAATAGACGGGGTGTTAATTTTAGTAGCAAGATTAGATATCCTGGAAATATTTTAAAGTTATTCCATATTATGTTCTTAAATGTTAATATAAAAATGATGTACTCGCTCATCACGAAATCTCTGGAAGCACTAAACAGAAGTTTATAAAATTTAGAGGGAGTTTAGCTTTTGTATTATAGAAACCCACCAAGAAAAGATTTAAATATATTATATTCTTAAGGGATCAAAATATTCCCTCAATGTTTACTTTTTCCCATAAGAGTGACATTGACATTAATTTAAAATAGTGATTTATTTCAAACCCTTGATGCAAAAAATACGACATAAAAGCTTGGCTAATTTAGTTTTTTTTTTTTTTTTTTTTTTTTTTTTTTTTTTTTTTTTTTTTTTTTTTTTTTGAAAAATATGTAAGGTATTTAGTAACTCCGACATGACTGCACTACTTTGCATCCCCCTAAAGTAGACTTATAGGGGTTGTAAACCGTAAAACTTTGTTATCTATGAGAACGGCAGCAGGCTGAACTTTTATATTGATGCGAACCACGGAGGGAAGGGTAAGCAAGCGTAGAGAACCACTCCGTAGCTAAGCAATGGCTAGTATATAAACGTCATAAATAAATTATAGTCATATTATATTCAACGTAAAAAACTATGGACATTTCCAAATGGAACCTATGTCTTCTATTTTAACTTAAGAGTATTAGTGAATGGTCAGTTATCGTAACAATAAACAATGCTACAAATGTTTCTTGATGGATTGAGACAATATTTTGACAGTTAGAGATTTTATAAGAGCTAAATTTGTTTGAAATATAAATAAATAAATACCTAACACTAGGTTCAGACAGGCAATCACAAATAATAGTACCGTCCACATAACAAAGGTTTCCTTAGTCGTCCGACTCTGGTGGAGGATGACACAACTGTGGACAGCTGCGACACGTGGCAACACATAGATAGATAACAATATCCGGCCAATCTATCAGATCATTTGTGAATCCCTCTGGTCTGAGGAAGGTGAGAGTGGTTCACCAAAATCGATCAACATAATATTTGTGCATTTTGTACTTGTATTGTAATATATTTGTGCATTTTGCGCTGATATTCTAATAAATTTGTATTGTGTGACGTTTACTCGTACTGTATATGTACCAACACGTATTGTGCTAATTTAAAAACTAAATTTATCAAAATAATTGCACTTATAATCTTTCAAATAACATACGTAATCTATATATATATATATATATCGGTGGTCAATTAATAATTTAATTTAAAATAAAATCAGTCTTTTGTGTGGTTTCTCTGAATCTTCTACCTTTTTGTTTATATTATTTTATTAAAGGTTTAATGGACGCTTTATAACCTTAAACGTTTTCCATGTGTGTATATTTTTAGCACAAATATTATTTCGATGACTAACTCTGTTATGCTTGAAATAGTTTTAAAAATATACCGTTCATCCTGTTTTAAATATATGGCATATTTTGCTATTGACTACTTTTCTTCAAAAATACTAATACAATATTGTCGAATACTTATATTGATAGTAAAAAAATAAAACGATAATGTAGTGAGAGGGAACCTACAGCTGACAAGGGTCGGAACCCTGCAAGGGACGCATAATAAGCATTGCACATTTGGGTAGTACTTTAGTTAAATATTGTAGATTGATGAAATAATCCGGCATTTCAACTGTTCTTAATCTATAAATTCAAGTAGAAGACTGAATGGCTAAGAAATAATACTAGGATGGTTATATTACATTATGCATTTTTATACAATACACAGAAAAAACTTAATGAAATAAAATTTAAAAAATGAATATCAAAGTAATAAATCTTACGTGATAGTAAAAAATCACCTCAGAATAAAACTTTAGTCAGCCTGGCAAATGAATATGCAAAACACCGAGTTTATGAACGCCTTAAACACTAGGAGTCTTACAAAATTACACGTTATCTCTAAATAACTTTGTTAGTTAAACCAAACATTTTATTTTTTGACATGATTTATTGTTTAACTAAAACACACTCCAACCTTAAAAAGAATAAACCCAAAGTTGAATAGTTTTGAAACCAGTAATGGTAAAATCAACACTATAAAACATTACCTGCCTACCGTATGAGGTAAAAATATAAAGTTCTTTAACAAATATAAAAAGAGATAGCTTCAAATAAAGCCCAAGGCAATAGGAATGTTATTGTGCTTGTTTTTTAAACCCTTGAAGCGATGGACGTCTCAAACAAATGAACCAATCATAATCAACAAGATAAGAAAGTAAATCTACTACCAATATTTCTCAGGTCCAGCTCAAAAATGACCTTAGGTGAGAAATACGGAGAGTTCAACTCTGGGAAGCAAAATGTTGCAACCGTTGGTGACACAAGTTTGGAATATAAATAACAAACCTATTCTAATATATCTGTGGAATATATTGATACAAGTAGACATAAAGATTGTTGGTAAGTGAAGAGTGTTTAACTTGTGTTTTAACTTCTTAAGCATAGCCTCGTGTTGCCGATATGATTATTTGTAAGATACGGACAGTAATAAGTTCGATTGTGTTTGTACATAGTTCCTATCACTTAAAAAACCATACATCACTATGACGGATACTTCAGGTAATATACAGTAAAAACGTAATCGCCCCTCCCTCTTGGAAGTGTTTCACAAATAATACTTAATGCATAGTAACCTTAATATACAATTTTAATTAATCATAATATGAAGAATATTGGTCTCAATTCCATTAAGATACAATGTTAGTTCTATGATAATAAGATTATAATATATTTTATTTAAAATATGTAAATAATATAAATTATACTTTCGATTTTAAATTTTATATTGATTTTTGTAAAAAAAGTGACCGTCAATAAGGGACAATAAATAATAATATTTGCATTTCAATTTACGCATTAAAAAAAATACACACGTGTTTTTGAATTTAAGGTAAATTAGTTTGAATATATTAGTTTAAAATTAGTCTCTAGGCCCATTTAAATGTTTTAACAAATTTAAACGGTAAGAAAAAAATATTCTGTTTAACTATCTTGTATCTAAGGAAAAGTTAAACTAACATCTGTACATAGTCTCAGATCATACGATATTTTTGCGTAATTTAAGACGAAAATAAATGATTATATATGAGTGTAGGATGAGTGTAGATTAACCAGTGTAGTTTATTTGCTAACTGAGTTCGACTTATGCTCAGAAGTTCGAACTTAGTTCTTATAACTTAGTTATTAAAAATAACTAAGGCCATTTAACAGGGTTACTAAGGAACCTACAGCTTTACATTGTATTTGTATGGTTTGCAAGTAATTGGTAATCCTGATACATTACCATAAAAAAATCAAAAATAAGACACTAATCACCATCCAACTCGGACACTCCAGACTGTCTACTAATGTCCACTCTAGTAGTAACCTTTGAGAGGACGCCATATTAAGAGGACCGAGCACAGATTATATCGCCTACAATCCCCACGAATCTTCGTCTCCAAGTAGTTGGATTACAACACTGTACATACAATTTTGTATAGCAAGAGAATTTCGTTTATAATGAAAGTTTATTAATAATATATACTGTATATACATATATACAATATAAATGTGTTTTATAATTGTTATGAAAAATGTATTGGAAGAAGGCTAACATTTAGTAAAGTAGTAGATAGAATTTAAATTATTTATTGAAATAGAAATAAGCCCAACATTTTCAACGGAATTCGTTTCCCTCTTACTGTTGAAAGAATGATGCCTATTTCTCCGCCCAAGGCAATAATAAGGAGAATTAGTAAGTTTTTTTACTCTATTTCTGTGTTCTTTTTGTACTCAAACCACGTTTATTTTATTAAGTAGTTTACAAAAGATAATTTATAAGTACTCCGAGCTCGAAACGAATTACAGCCAAAAGAGGACGAAATTAGAGGCTACGGGTTTTTACCGAAATTCACCTTTAATGTATTTTATCTGGAGTGGGGTAAGTTGCAAAGCTGAAATATCGGTGGCACATCACAAAGAACAGGAGTTACAAGGTTTTCTCTTACTTCTTTTTATTACATGTTATTTTCAACAACTTGCGTTAGGTATGCACTATACGCCATTTTAGAATAATGGAACTGTTTAATAACTAGGTTTCATTTCATCTGTATTAAAATAAATATATATTTTTTACATTATTTACCTTCAATCAATTATTATTATTACTATTCATATATCAGCAATGTACGTTAAAATCATGTTTAGGTGAATTTGATTCATGTTGTCAAAATTTATGTATTATTTTAGAATATTCCCTGAAGTAAACTGGCCCTGTTCCTTTTGTTTGAGTAAAATTCATTTTTAACCTTCTGAACAATTACACTGTAAATATTTAACAAGACCACGTTCACATTTGAAATGTCGCTTAATGTCACACACGCTGATTCAAGACTAATTTGACCACAGTAACCTTTTGGAATGTTTCTGTTTTGAGTTTACGTCAACTTTCGTAAAAATCTAAATTTTACTTTCCTATTTAGCTAGTTCTCTTCTCTCTATATATTCATCGAATTTTAGTCACCCTTTCCTCGTGTCAGCGTATTGTTTTATATTCTTCTAAGCCTGCAATCTTAAACAAGATTACATTTAATGTACATGCTATTTTCACAATAAATATTTCTTCCCTTTTCTTTCTTCCTTTATACTTTTTTTACTCGTTTGATGTCATATTCTCGTTAGCTAAAACACTTACACTCATTAAACTCTAAAATTTTTCTCTCTGATTCTAGGTATTGGAGATGAAGCAACCATATTGTGTCTCACACTTACCTGCGGTGTTAAATGCAGGGATGTTTTACAACCTTGAAACAGGCAAGACCTCCCACTTCCTAGTGTTATGGCGGCTCCTCTCAACAATGTTTCTCCTGGCGCTAAATATTTACGGCTGGCGAGACAGCTACTGTGGTGATAAAACATTTGCAAAACTGCATGATGCAATGGTCTTTGTACTCTTTCTGTCGAACGAGTTTGTCTTCTTAAAAAACAAATCTCAAGTATCAGTTCTAGTAAAAAGTGTTCTCACACCTTTGCCATATTACAGAGCTAAGACTCATCACGCAAGGGCAGTCATACACTATTGGAGAAGATTAAACTTTTGGGGAATATCTATCGGCTTAGGGTATACAATGAGTGTTGTTTTCTACATAATCGTGCCATTTATAGTGACCCTACTACCATCAAACAAGGGTTACCAACCCTTTTACGCGTCCCCAAGTCAGTGGGTCCCCAGCTCTCTCAAAACAAATACTGTTACAGTCCTTACCTATACAATTTGGCTGCCTGTCTGCATTTCTGAGATGGCTCTCTTCTTTTCTTGGACCGTAGCCTTAATTGTATGTATTTTGAAAATTCAGCTTAAAATCAGGCTTTTGATCTCTGACCTTCTTACATTAGATGAAAGAGTAGAGCACAACTTTGGCCAAGTTTTATGGAGTGGAACAACTTGCATTTACTGCAATAAATGTAAAGGTACCCAAAGAACAAATCAGGAAAGGGAAATGACAAATTTCCTCACGAGAGGAAAACGTATTTCAATGTTTAGTTCGACTAGAGACAGCTCGAGAGAGTGCTGCAAGGAAGTATATAGGGAGAAAATACTTCGTAGGTGTATCAAAGAAATGGTAGAAAAACATCTGGCGATAATAAGGTATGCTTGCTTTGATTTGTTAATATTATTTACTAGTAAATAGTTGGAGAACCAAACTTCCCTGATAATATTAGTGCTGATTGCAATCGAAACAATGCTTAGCATGTGGTAAATACTAAACATTTATGTATGAAAAGTAATTTATATATTAATGAAATTTTAAAGAAAAAATTTATGGGGAGTTTAAAGCTTCGTAAGAGTCCATTTTAAAATGCTTAATTTTAGGTACACTTATCTCAGCAGTGGTTTCTTGTACAGACTAGAAACTTTAAAACCATTTATAACATAATATATATGTAACATAGTGAACATAATATATAATATATATGTAACATAATATATATGTAACATAGTGAACCAATAGTAAAAAAATTAACACTTTAAAACAAATTTAATATATTATATTCCTTTTTATCTGTAAATGTTTTTATATATTCTAACAAACTGTTATTCATACTATTGGATCTTTGTTGATTAAAAACAACTTGAGTATGATAGTTACCAAATTTAAACTGGCTATCTTAAATAGTTCCTGAGATTTTGGAACCTAAAGGTACAAAATAAGAATGTCGGGAATCACAAAAAACGAACAAGTAGGGCATAAGATCATCATTAAATCTACTTGAATTAAATAAAATTTTCGTTTGTTTTCAAATTTCCAAAAAAGTTGCGTTTCCGGCACCAACTCCTACTTCTAGGCATGTTTTGGTTTCACTCATTTACAACACTGAATATTTTATGTACCTAGTACACGTTTACCAGACCACCTTCAATACAGAGTACGAATTTTCGATGTGGAAATTATATGACCGAACATAAAAAAATATGAAAAAACAAAAAACTTATATTTATAATATTTCAATTCTTTTTAGATTGTTTTGTTCAAAATTAAATACATTATTAAAATCAAAAATTAACATGTTTTTACTTTCGTTTCCCTTTAAATGCAGAGTTGGAAATATTTCCACATCTCCTTTCCAAAAGATGTAAATTTTATTTACCTGACCCCGGAAAAAAGTTTTTCAAAGTATTAATATTTTAGTATTATAGAAATGATATATGATACTTTAGTAGTATTGAATTTTAAATAGATTTAAACATATTATACTCAATTGGCTTTAAATATTTCTTTATTTTTTGTGTCCTTTCTTACTATAATAAAACGCACTTTTATGTACGAGCACTTCAAACTGCATATTTATAATTTGTAGGTTGGTACGCCTGGTAGACAAATGCTTTCATATCTCACTCCTTTCATACAACCAGTTGGCTTCGTTTATTGCCGTTCTCGTAATTCCCAAGGTTACAAAACCTGTAAGTACAAGATTTATTTATTAGATTAAATATGTAACATTTAGTGATATGCTGGGTTAGATTCATTTTATATTGATGATTTAATTTATAGAACAAAAGTTACTGAATATCTCTTCTGATGTATGTGAGTTTGAGAATGTAATTAAATATACTAAAATTACATAAAATATATTGATAAAACGTGTACAAAACTATGTACGTACTACAGGTAACTGTATATACGAGATTAACTGTTTACTAACTCGTATGAAATATATGTATTTACTTTACTTAAATAAAAGTAAGTTCTAATAATGGCTGTTATATAATTTTCAAAATAAGTTTTATTTATCTTAAAGTAAAAGTTAAAAGAAACCTCAAAAGAAGAACGTGCGCAACCAAATAATAACATTAGTTCTCCTAGTGGCAGGTCAAAATTTCTCAGTGGTAGGCCATTTTTGGCCATCACACAAGATTTTTTCTAAATTCATAAATAAAAGAAAACTATACAAATATACATATTATTGTATATTTTCTTTAATTAAGATAAAATAGAGAATATGATTATTTTATAATTTTGAATATTTATCTATACATCATAAATATTTGTAGAAGTATTTTAAAAATCATAAAGGTAGGGGAGTATGGTTTGAATATAAACTAAAAATGTGAAACGTAAACATATGAGTCATTGTATCAAATTATATCTAGTTGGTTAGAAAATATTAACTTTTTGCAAAAATTTTAAATAAGTAAAAATTATTGATAAAAAGAGTAACAACAAATATTAATCACAAAGAACACCAACCTGAAATAAAAAAGTGTTTATAAATACGTATTATGTTATCTGTTGAGTACAAAAAAATAATAACAATAAATAAATAAGAATTAAAAAAATAATGAAAAACAAACAAAAGTCATCTTAAAATGTCTAGTCATGATATGCAAATTTCGGCGATTTTATTATGTTTTAAAACTATAATAAGTGAAATATTACATGCATGTTTGAAACTGGAATTTTCGCTCTTTGCCACCAACAAATCAGCTAAAAATTCAACAATTCAAGTGTTATCACCAGGAGGGTTAGTATGCCTAAAATTAATATTTTCATAACCTATGCACATACATACAGTGAATTTGACCCTTCCACCTGCCCCTGCACTTACAGGGGATGGAAATAAAATAAACATTATGTATATATTAAATCTTGAATGGTTTTTATATAAATTTGTATACAGTACAAGTAAACGTCACACAACACAAATTTATTACAATATAAGCACAAAATGCACAAATATACTGCAATACAAGCACAAAATGCACAAATATTATGGTGATCGATTTCGGTGAACCACGCTCACCTTCCTCAGACCAGAGGGATTCACAAAAGTGATTCTTTTGTGAATCCCTCTGGTCTGAGGAAGGTGAGCGTGGTTCACCGAAATCGATCACCATAATATTTGTGCATTTTGTGCTTGTATTGTAGTATATTTGTGCATTTTGTGCTTATATTGTAATAAATTTGTGTTGTGTGACGTTTACTTGTACTGTATATGTACCAACACGTATTATGCTAATTAAAAAACTATAAATTTGTACTAAATAAACAAAAACGACTGATCCAATCGTCTATTTGCGGTAATAAATCAAATGTTTATGCTGGTATTAGTAGTATAAAACTAGGGGTTTTAGACTCACTTTGCTATTTTCAGGTATCTTCGGCTATCTTCGGCTCCCAGATCCAAGATGACGACCATATTCGGGTACCTTCGGGTCACGTGACCTTAATCGATACTTTGATTGACTTTGATTTGATTTTGATTGATTTTGATGGCGGTGGCAGTAGATATAAAACAGGCATTCACCAACGCCCCATGATGAGTTTTCGCCAAATGATGATTCGGTGGTGGGGGAAGGTCACGTGACCGGATCCAAGATGGCGGCCCCGGATCCAAGATGGCTGCCCCCATTCTTACCAACCTGTTGGGAATTTTCCCTCCCAAAATTCCCAAAATTCCCTCAAAATTCCCTTTTTGTACTATATAAAATACACTATTAACCTTGTTATAGTATATAAAATGAACTTTTTTCTCACATCATACTATATAAAATACACACTTAACCAAATTTTTACAATGTTATACTATATAAAATACACTCTTAGCCTAGCTATACTATATAAAATAAACTTTTTTTTATCCAATATAAACGTCTTTTCCCTCCCGCGCCAACTCAGACTCGGTACCCCGTGGGAAAATTCCCTCCCAAAATTTCCCTCAAATTCCCAAATTTCCCTCAAAATTCCCTTTTTGTACTATATAAAATACACTATTAGCCTTGTTATACTATATAAAATGCATTATTTTCTCTTATACTCTATAGTAAATCTATACTCTGATTGGTCCATATTTTTTGTGACGTCATCCAAGATGGCGGCGCCCATGTTTCCCGCCAAATTTTCTAACCTCACTTTTCCTAACCTCACATTTCCCTCCAAATTCCCTTGTTATACTATATAAAATACACTCTTAACCTAACATTTACCACGTCATACTATATAAAATACACTCTTAACCTAACTTTTACCATGTTATACTATATAAAATACACTCTTAGCTTAGCTATACTATATAAAATGATTTTTTGTCCAAGACGGCGGCCCCGGACCCAAGACGGCGGCCCCGGACCCAAGACGGCGGCGGCCACCTGCCAGATCCAAGCGTTATTGATTGTTTCGGAGAGTGGGGAAGCCACCTGACGGATCCAAGCGTTATTGATTGTTTCGGAGAATACCTTCGGGTACTTCCGGTGACTGTCGGCTACCTTCGTACGCTCTTCACCTGTCGGCTACTGGTCTGGCGCGCACCCAAATGCTACGCTCTGATTGGTTGCCTCCCTCACACGTAATCTTTCTCACTTCTGCTCTTGCGCTCGCGCCGATCAGACGTACCTTCACTTTGCTCCCACTCGATATCAGTAATACTTTAACTCTTTATTATATTTTGAACACCATTCTCTGTACGGTATTTCGAAAGTGATATACCAATCGCTATCCAATCGATATCCAATCGCTACGTCCCGATTGGCTACCACCCCTATTTAACCGACCAACACAATAAATATTTCTCACTTCTGCTCTTGCGCTCGCGCCGATCAGACGTACCTTCACTTTGCTCCCACTCGATATCAGTAATACTTTAACTCTTTATTATATTTTGGACACCGTTCTCTGTACGGTATTTCGAAAGTGATATACCAAGAGTAAGTCCCGTATACAGTATAATTAGTCCTTACGTTTGATTGACTAAAGTTTGAATACCCTTGCTTTTGAGCTTTTAATTCGATTTGAATTACTATTAATATCATTTAATTTTGTTTCAATATTATCAAAGATGGAATCCTACGCCATAAACCGCAACCTTGTAACCATTTCCCGTCGGTTTAGTACTTACGGTTCCGACCTTCTTACCGTTCTGACGGAACATAAAAATAAAATTATTTCCGAAATAAATAACCACCTAAACAGGCTCGGGGGAGTTAAATGGTACATTGCGGTCCAAATTAAATTTTCCAAAATTGTTAACAACGAAGAAATCTCAACTACTCCATTCTTTCACGGCAAAACTCGTCCTTTGTTACCTTCCAATTCTCTAGATGTACAATACTCTGAAGCTACAGACAAAATTTTAGAAAGCGTGGCTAAGTGGGTAAGTCAAGGTAGTGGGTGGGTAATAGAAAATGTTTTACGACTCGATTTGTTTATTGTTAAATTTCAACCCTTGTACGCCTCTTCTTTCATACCCACACCGAAAAAAATTTCTCACCCTACTAAGGGAATTGTAAATGTTAAAAATGACGACAATAAATGTTTCCTGTACTCTGTACTTGCCCAATTGTTCCCTGACCGAAATAGACGAGTAAGTTATTATAAATCCTTGGAACATAATATAAACATGTCTGGGATTAGCTATCCTGTCAAAATTACCGATTTAGATAAATTTGAAAAATTGAACCCCGTTTTATCTGTAAATGTATTTGGATTCGAAAAAGACGAAATTTATCCCCTAAGAATAACAAAAGAAAAATTTAGAGTTCATCACGTTAACTTGTTACTTCTGACCACCGACACGACCACTCACTACTGCTTGATCACTAACTTGTCCCGACTTTTATCCCACTTAACTAAATATCGTTCAGCTATGTTCTACTGTGACTACTGCCTACACAGATTTTGGACTAAAGACTTACTTACTAACCACTTACCTTTGTGTTCACCTCACGGAGCACAAAAAACTAGACTACCGACTGATGACGAAAAATACAAATGTCCTTTACAAACTATACACTTACTCATAAAGTCCCCTTCACCATTTACTGTGACTTCGAGTCCTTCGTTGTTCCAATCGACACAGCACTGAATGACCCTACTACTTCACATACTACAAACACTGCCCATCACGTCCCCTCTGGCTTTTGTTATGTAATCATTGACAGTAATGGCAAACCAATAAAACAACCTAAAGTCTATAGTGGCCCCGATGTTGTTGATACTTTTCTAAAGTCTTTGATTGAGGAGTCTGAGGAACTCTTACCTATTATTAAAAAGAACATTCCGATTAATATGTCTCCACAAGACAAAATTGTTTTCAAAAATGCTACCACCTGCCACCTTTGTAAAAAACCTTTAGATGGTGACAAAGTGGCCAACCATAACCACTTAACGGGCGAGTTCTTGGGACCCGCCCACAACTCTTGCAATCTAAATTATAAAGTTCCCGATCAAATCCCAGTCTTTTTCCATAACCTCAGAGGTTATGACTGCCACCACTTGATCCAAGGGTTAGGTAAATTCAAAAAAGAAAAACTGTCATGTATCGCTACTACTAGCGAACGGTACATTTCAGTCACCCTTGAATCTTTACGATTTTTGGACTCACTCCAATTCCTTAACGCCTCTTTGGACACACTCGTGTCCAACTTAGTTTCTGACGGGGCATCGAAATTCCAAATTTTAGGGCAGTGTATGACCAATACTGAACTACTTCTACGCAAAGGTGTCTTTCCCTACTCTTACATGACAGACGAATCTAAATTCAACGATACTGAACTTCCTCCCAAGGAGACGTTCTACAATGACCTTACACAAACACCAATCACCGATGAAGACTACATACACGCACAAACTGTATGGACCACCTTTGCTATGACAACCTTGAAACAGTACCATGACTTGTACTTATTGACTGACGTACTATTACTTGCCGACGTCTTTGAAAACTTTAGGACGACCAGTATGACTTACTACGGTATTGACCCGTGTAACGTCTACTCTGCCCCCGGACTGGCATGGAATTCCATGCTAAAAATGACAGACGTAAAACTCGAACTACTTACAGACATTGACCACCACCTCTTCGTTGAGTCTGGGATCCGAGGCGGTGTCTCCATGATACCCAATCGGCACGCCCAGGCTAACAACCCCTACCTACCCAACTTTGACAACACAAAACCGACTAATTACTTACTTTACCTAGACTGTAACAACTTGTACGGAACCACTATGTCTGATAGACTCCCAGAGTCTGACTTTAAATAGATCGACCCACAAGAAATTGACTTTACAAAAGTACCCGACGACTCCGACATCGGTTACATTTTAGAAGTTGACTTACACTACCCAGACCATTTACATGACTTACATTCTGACTTTCCACTGGCCCCCGAATGAAAAGTAGTGACAGACGATATGCTTTCCCCCTACTGTAAGGACCTACTTCATGAACTTGACTACAAACCGCCCAAGACCGAAAAACTACTAACTAATCTATGTGACAAAACAAAATACGTTGTACACTACAGGACTCTAAAACTATACTTACAACTGGGACTTGTACTGACCAAAACCCACAGAGTTCTTAGTTTTAAACAGTCCCCCTGGTTAGCCCCATTTATTAACTTCAATACAGAAAAAAGAAAAGAAGCTAAAAATAATTTTGAAAAAGATTTTTTTAAATTAATGAACAACGCTACGTATGGAAAATCATTGGAAAATGTTAGGTCACGCATTGATTTTAAACTAGTAAATAACGAAAAACAATTGGTCAAATGGACAGCTAGTCCCAGACTTAAAACATTTTTCGCATACAATAAAGATATCGCAGGATTGGCTTTGAAAAAACAATCGATCTTTTTAAACAGACCCATTTATGTTGGATTTACAGTATTGGAAATTTCAAAATTAATAATGTACAACTTTCACTACAACTGGGCAATTGCAAAGTATGGGAAAAACATAAAACTTTGTATGACTGACACAGACTCACTATTCTACAACATATATACTCCCAACGTTTACGCAGATATGAAAAACGAATTATACCTTTTTGACACGTCCGACTATCCACCTAGCCACCAATGTTATAGTGTAGAAAACAAAAAAGTGTGAGGAAAATTTAAAGATGAACTAAATTCAAAACCTGCTAAAGAAATAATTGGCTTGAGAGCGAAATGCTACTCCGTTTTAAATTATGATCTAGAGGAAAAGAAGGTAGCCAAAGGCGTCCCCCGAGTCGCAATAAAAAATCAATTAAAACATGAAATGTACAAAGATTGTCTTTTAAATCATTCGTTAAAAACTACATCCACTTTAAACATCCGTAGTGAAAAACATAAAATTTACACACAAAATATTTCAAAATTATCACTTTCCCCCTTTGACGATAAAAGATACATTTTGGAAAACGGCATTGATACACTAGCATACGGTCACCATTTAATTAGTAAAAAACGAACTTTAGAACACGATCATGATTTCATTAATAAAAAACTAAAACTCAACCATAACTCAAACATAAACTTTGAAACAGAAAAACAATAATCTATACACTTCAAACATAAAAATTAATAAAAGAACAACTAAAATTGCATACTGTCAGAACGTCTTTCCAGAACCGTTAACCTCTGACTGACCACCACTCCCTCCCCCCACCACATCCATCCTTATCGCACTAATGACGTCAATCCCACTACATCGGAACTTTGTTAACCCTTTCTAAAATATTTACCACAGTATCATATTGAAAATGTAATATTGGACAGTTTCTTTGTATATATGAAGATTTGTACATAACTTATCCGTTTGGTTAGATTTTGCTTTGTAAATAACCGGGTCCTTTAGCAGTTTCAATGTACATGCAAAGTCTACGAGTAATACTTTGAGCAGTACCACACTGTTATAGGTTACTAACATGTTCGTAGAAACCCAATTTACGACATTGGATGGGCTCAACCCGTCCGTAGTGCAATGTAAAAACCTCGTACTGGATGAACCTTCTTCTTAATTACGGTAACTCCCACGCCAGGTAAGTAATGTTAAGTTAGATTTAAGTAAACTCTTTTACCGTCAACCTTTAAAAAATAATCTGTAAAATAAATTCTGTTATAATATGAACACTTTTGTGAGTTTACATAACTACAATTTATTAACGGATATCTCCAGCTCTGTGTGAATTTCTATAGAATAACGTACCATCGAGATGAGGGCGGCCCAAATTCAATAAAAAAGCCCGACTGTTCTCTAAGGCAACCGTAAAACGCATAAGTCCTGACGCGGTCCTGCAGCTTGGGGCTGGGCTAATCCCCGTAAGACCTTGAGTCGCAGTCCGGGCCCTCGTACGGTACGTGTATTTGGATGTGTGTAACACTCTATGGCTGGCTTAAACTCTGTAAGTCCAGGGTGTGAGTAAGGGATATTTTTAGTAACAAGAAAAATAAAAAATAAAAAAAATAAAAAATAAAAGCCCTTTGTAAGTTTGTGCGTCACATTGAAAGGCTTCTCCAAGTAAAGTGGCGGCTAGACTTATAGGGGATCCAAAAAAAAAAAAAAAAAAAAAAAAAGAAACAAAAATAATACTGGGAGGTAGCAATTTTGTTATGGAGTGGCTATCATCGTAGCTTGCGATGGTTGGGGCAAGTTACATTAAAGTAAGTGGGATTATGCCTACTGGGGACACCCACTATAATAAAAAACACGCCAATGCACAAAGTGCAATGACCCTATACCCCTTGGGTGGTGTGGAAACTTGGGTCAAGACTTGTCTGGACAGGCATTGGCTTGATAGTCATGGTCTTGTCTGGGAATGCAAGGACAAGTGTTACGACTCGTGCAGTCTATCATGGGAGGTTGGGCTAAACCGGGTTAAATCAACGTGGGTTAATAAAACCCGGGTTAACACAACGTTGGTTATTAAAGCCAGAGTTTAAACTAACTCGAATAGATCAGATGACCCAGGATATACTTTACCCTCAATCAAGATGTTATTTCCTTCAAATTTAACTGACTGTGTACCCATTTTAAATTGTTCGCTTCCTTTATCGAAAGTGATCCCAAGAAAAACAGAAAAACAGAAAAAAAGAAAAACAGACCGTTTTTCTGTTTTTCTGTTTTTCTGTTTTTCTGTTTTTCTGTTTTTCTGTTTTTTCTGTTTTTCTGTTTTTTTGTTTTTCTTTTTTTCTGTTTTTCTGTTTTTCTGTTTTTCTTTTTTTCTGTTTTTCTGTTTTTCTTGGGATCACTTTCGATAAAGGAAGCGAACAATTTAAAATGGGTACACAGTCAGTTAAATTTGAAGGAAATAACATCTTGATTGAGGGTAAAGTATATCCTGGGTCATCTGATCTATTCGAGTTAGTTTAAACTCTGGCTTTAATAACCAACGTTGTGTTAACCCGGGTTTTATTAACCCACGTTGATTTAACCCGGTTTAGCCCAACCTGCCATGATAGACTGCACGAGTCGTAACACTTGTCCTTGCATTCCCAGACAAGACAATGACTACCAAGTCAATGCCTGTCCAGACAAGTCTTGACCCAAGTTTCCACACCACCCAAGGGGTATAGGGTCATTGCACTTTGTGCATTGGCGCGTTTTTTATTATAGTGGGTGTCCCCAGTAGGCATAATCCCACTTACTTTAATGTAACTTGCCCCAACCATCGCAAGCTACGATGATAGCCACTCCATAACAAAATTGCTACCTCCCAGTATTATTTTTGTGTTTTTTTTTTTATTTTTTTTTTTATTTATTTTTTATTTTTTTTTTTTTTGATCCCCTATAAGTATAGCCGCCACTTTACTTGGAGAAGCCTTTCAATGTGACGCACAAACTTACAAAGGGCTTTTATTTTTTATTTTTTTTTATTTTTTATTTTTCTTGTTACTAAAAATATCCCTTACTCACACCCTGGACTTACAGAGTTTAAGCCAGCCATAGAGTGTTACACACATCCAAATACACGTACCGTACGAGGGCCCGGACTGCGACTCAAGGTCTTACGGGGATTAGCCCAGCCCCAAGCTGCAGGACCGCGTCAGGACTTATGCGTTTTACGGTTGCCTTAGAGAACAGTCGGGCTTTTTTATTGAATTTGGGCCGCCCTCACCTCGATGGTACGGTATTCTATAGAAATTCACACAGAGCTGGAGATATCCGTTAATAAATTGTAGTTATGTAAACTCACAAAAGTGTTCATATTATAACAGAATTTATTTTACAGATTATTTTTTAAAGGTTGACGGTAAAAGAGTTTACTTAAATCTAACTTAACATTACTTACCTGGCGTGGGAGTTACCGTAATTAAGAAGAAGGTTCATCCAGTACGAGGTTTTTACATTGCACTACGGACGGGTTGAGCCCATCCAATGTCGTAAATTGGGTTTCTACGAACATGTTAGTAACCTATAACAGTGTGGTACTGCTCAAAGTATTACTCGTAGACTTTGCATGTACATTGAAACTGCTAAAGGACCCGGTTATTTACAAAGCAAAATCTAACCAAACGGATAAGTTATGTACAAATCTTCATATATACAAAGAAACTGTCCAATATTACATTTTCAATATGATACTGTGGTAAATATTTTAGAAAGGGTTAACAAAGTTCCGATGTAGTGGGATTGACGTCATTAGTGCGATAAGGATGGATGTGGTGGGGGGAGGGAGTGGTGGTCAGTCAGAGGTTAACGGTTCTGGAAAGACGTTCTGACAGTATGCAATTTTAGTTGTTCTTTTATTAATTTTTATGTTTGAAGTGTATAGATTATTGTTTTTCTGTTTCAAAGTTTATGTTTGAGTTATGGGTGAGTTTTAGTTTTTTATTAATGAAATCATGATCGTGTTCTAAAGTTCGTTTTTTACTAATTAAATGGTGACCGTATGCTAGTGTATCAATGCCGTTTTCCAAAATGTATCTTTTATCGTCAAAGGGGGAAAGTGATAATTTTGAAATATTTTGTGTGTAAATTTTATGTTTTTCACTACGGATGTTTAAAGTGGATGTAGTTTTTAACGAATGATTTAAAAGACAATCTTTGTACATTTCATGTTTTAATTGATTTTTTATTGCGACGTGGGGGACGCCTTTGGCTACCTTCTTTTCCTCTAGATCATAATTTAAAACGGAGTAGCATTTCGCTCTCAAGCCAATTATTTCTTTAGCAGGTTTTGAATTTAGTTCATCTTTAAATTTTCCTCACACTTTTTTGTTTTCTACACTATAACATTGGTGGCTAGGTGGATAGTCGGACGTGTCAAAAAGGTATAATTCGTTTTTCATATCTGCGTAAACGTTGGGAGTATATATGTTGTAGAATAGTGAGTCTGTGTCAGTCATACAAAGTTTTATGTTTTTCCCATACTTTGCAATTGCCCAGTTGTAGTGAAAGTTGTACATTATTAATTTTGAAATTTCCAATACTGTAAATCCAACATAAATGGGTCTGTTTAAAAAGATCGATTGTTTTTTCAAAGCCAATCCTGCGATATCTTTATTGTATGCGAAAAATGTTTTAAGTCTGGGACTAGCTGTCCATTTGACCAATTGTTTTTCGTTATTTACTAGTTTAAAATCAATGCGTGACCTAACATTTTCCAATGATTTTCCATACGTAGCGTTGTTCATTAATTTAAAAAAATCTTTTTCAAAATTATTTTTAGCTTCTTTTCTTTTTTCTGTATTGAAGTTAATAAATGGGGCTAACCAGGGGGACTGTTTAAAACTAAGAACTCTGTGGGTTTTGGTCAGTACAAGTCCCAGTTGTAAGTATAGTTTTAGAGTCCTGTAGTGTACAACGTATTTTGTTTTGTCACATAGAGTAGTTAGTAGTTTTTCGGTCTTGGGCGGTTTGTAGTCAAGTTCATGAAGTAGGTCCTTACAGTAGGGGGAAAGCATATCGTCTGTCACTACTTTTCGTTCGGGGGCCAGTGGAAAGTCAGAATGTAAGTCATGTAAATGGTCTGGGTAGTGTAAGTCAACTTCTAAAATGTAACCGATGTCGGAGTCGTCGGGTACTTTTGTAAAGTCAATTTCTTGTGGGTCGATCTATTTAAAGTCAGACTCTGGGAGTCTATCAGACATAGTGGTTCCGTACAAGTTGTTACAGTCTAGGTAAAGTAAGTAATTAGTCGGTTTTGTGTTGTCAAAGTTGGGTAGGTAGGGGTTGTTAGCCTGGGCGTGCCGATTGGGTATCATGGAGACACCGCCTCGGATCCCAGACTCAACGAAGAGGTGGTGGTCAATGTCTGTAAGTAGTTCGAGTTTTACGTCTGTCATTTTTAGCATGGAATTCCATGCCAGTCCGGGGGCAGAGTAGACGTTACACGGGTCAATACCGTAGTAAGTCATACTGGTCGTCCTAAAGTTTTCAAAGACGTCGGCAAGTAATAGTACGTCAGTCAATAAGTACAAGTCATGGTACTGTTTCAAGGTTGTCATAGCAAAGGTGGTCCATACAGTTTGTGCGTGTATGTAGTCTTCATCGGTGATTGGTGTTTGTGTAAGGTCATTGTAGAACGTCTCCTTGGGAGGAAGTTCAGTATCGTTGAATTTAGATTCGTCTGTCATGTAAGAGTAGGGAAAGACACCTTTGCGTAGAAGTAGTTCAGTATTGGTCATACACTGCCCTAAAATTTGGAATTTCGATGCCCCGTCAGAAACTAAGTTGGACACGAGTGTGTCCAAAGAGGCGTTAAGGAATTGGAGTGAGTCCAAAAATCGTAAAGATTCAAGGGTGACTGAAATGTACCGTTCGCTAGTAGTAGCGATACATGACAGTTTTTCTTTTTTGAATTTACCTAACCCTTGGATCAAGTGGTGGCAGTCATAACCTCTGAGGTTATGGAAAAAGACTGGGATATGATCGGGAACTTTATAATTTAGATTGCAAGAGTTGTGGGCGGGTCCCAAGAACTCGCCCGTTAAGTGGTTATGGTTGGCCACTTTGTCACCATCTAAAGGTTTTTTACAAAGGTGGCAGGTGGTAGCATTTTTGAAAACAATTTTGTCTTGTGGAGACATATTAATCGGAATGTTCTTTTTAATAATAGGTAAGAGTTCCTCAGACTCCTCAATCAAAGACTTTAGAAAAGTATCAACAACATCGGGGCCACTATAGCCTTTAGGTTGTTTTATTGGTTTGCCATTACTGTCAATGATTACATAACAAAAGCCAGAGGGGACGTGATGGGCAGTGTTTGTAGTATGTGAAGTAGTAGGGTCATTCAGTGCTGTGTCGATTGGAACAACGAAGGACTCGAAGTCACAGTAAATGGTGAAGGGGACTTTATGAGTAAGTGTATAGTTTGTAAAGGACATGTATTTTTCGTCATCAGTCGGTAGTCTAGTTTTTTGTGCTCCGTGAGGTGAACACAAAGGTAAGTGGTTAGTAAGTAAGTCTTTAGTCCAAAATCTGTGTAGGCAGTAGTCACAGTAGAACATAGCTGAACGATATTTAGTTAAGTGGGATAAAAGTCGGGACAAGTTAGTGATCAAGCAGTAGTGAGTGGTCGTGTCGGTGGTCAGAAGTAACAAGTTAACGTGATGAACTCTAAATTTTTCTTTTGTTATTCTTAGGGGATAAATTTCGTCTTTTTCGAATCCAAATACATTTACAGATAAAACGGGGTTCAATTTTTCAAATTTATCTAAATCGGTAATTTTGACAGGATAGCTAATCCCAGACATGTTTATATTATGTTCCAAGGATTTATAATAACTTACTCGTCTATTTCGGTCAGGGAACAATTGGGCAAGTACAGAGTACAGGAAACATTTATTGTCGTCATTTTTAACATTTACAATTCCCTTAGTAGGGTGAGAAATTTTTTTCGGTGTGGGTATGAAAGAAGAGGCGTACAAGGGTTGAAATTTAACAATAAACAAATCGAGTCGTAAAACATTTTCTATTACCCACCCACTACCTTGACTTACCCACTTAGCCACGCTTTCTAAAATTTTGTCTGTAGCTTCAGAGTATTGTACATCTAGAGAATTGGAAGGTAACAAAGGACGAGTTTTGCCGTGAAAGAATGGAGTAGTTGAGATTTCTTCGTTGTTAACAATTTTGGAAAATTTAATTTGGACCGCAATGTACCATTTAACTCCCCCGAGCCTGTTTAGGTGGTTATTTATTTCGGAAATAATTTTATTTTTATGTTCCGTCAGAACGGTAAGAAGGTCGGAACCGTAAGTACTAAACCGACGGGAAATGGTTACAAGGTTGCGGTTTATGGCGTAGGATTCCATCTTTGATAATATTGAAACAAAATTAAATGATATTAATAGTAATTCAAATCGAATTAAAAGCTCAAAAGCAAGGGTATTCAAACTTTAGTCAATCAAACGTAAGGACTAATTATACTGTATACGGGACTTACTCTTGGTATATCACTTTCGAAATACCGTACAGAGAACGGTGTCCAAAATATAATAAAGAGTTAAAGTATTACTGATATCGAGTGGGAGCAAAGTGAAGGTACGTCTGATCGGCGCGAGCGCAAGAGCAGAAGTGAGAAATATTTATTGTGTTGGTCGGTTAAATAGGGGTGGTAGCCAATCGGGACGTAGCGATTGGATATCGATTGGATAGCGATTGGTATATCACTTTCGAAATACCGTACAGAGAATGGTGTCCAAAATATAATAAAGAGTTAAAGTATTACTGATATCGAGTGGGAGCAAAGTGAAGGTACGTCTGATCGGCGCGAGCGCAAGAGCAGAAGTGAGAAAGATTACGTGTGAGGGAGGCAACCAATCAGAGCGTAGCATTTGGGTGCGCGCCAGACCAGTAGCCGACAGGTGAAGAGCGTACGAAGGTAGCCGACAGTCACGGGAAGTACCCGAAGGTATTCTCCGAAACAATCAATAACGCTTGGATCCGTCAGGTGGCTTCCCCACTCTCCGAAACAATCAATAACGCTTGGATCTGGCAGGTGGCCGCCGCCGGCTTGGGTCCGGGGCCGCCGTCTTGGGTCCGGGGCCGCCGTCTTGGACAAAAAATCATTTTATATAGTATAGCTAAGCTAAGAGTGTATTTTATATAGTATAACATGGTAAAAGTTAGGTTAAGAGTGTATTTTATATAGTATGACGTGGTAAATGTTAGGTTAAGAGTGTATTTTATATAGTATAACAAGGGAATTTGGAGGGAAATGTGAGGTTAGGAAAAGTGAGGTTAGAAAATTTGGCAGGAAACATGGGCGCCGCCATCTTGGATGACGTCACAAAAAAAATGGACCAATCAGAGTATAGATTTACTATAGAGTATAAGAGAAAATAATTCATTTTATATAGTATAACAAGGCTAATAGTGTATTTTATATAGTACAAAAAGGGAATTTTGAGGGAAATTTGGGAATATGAGGGAAATTTTGGGAGGGAATTTTCCCACGGGGTACCGAGTCTGAGTTGGCGCGGGAGGAAAAGACGCCTTATTGGACAAAAAAAAGTTTATTTTATATAGTATAGCTAGGCTAAGAGTGTATTTTATATGGTATAACATTGTAAAAGTTTGGTTAAGAGTGTATTTTATATATTATGATGTGAGAAAAAAGTTCATTTTATATAGTATAACAAGGTTAATAGTGTATTTTATATAGTACAAAAAGGGAATTTTGAGGGAATTTTGGGAATTTTGGGAGGGAAAATTCCCAACAGGTTGGTAAGAATGGGGGCAGCCATCTTGGATCCGGGGCCGCCATCTTGGATCCGGTCACGTGACCTTCCCCCACCACCGAATCATCATTTGGCGAAAACTCATCATGGGGCGTTGGTGAATGCCTGTTTTATATCTACTGCCACCGCCATCAAAATCAATCAAAATCAAATCAAAGTCAATCAAAGTATCGATTAAGGTCACGTGACCCGAAGGTACCCGAATATGGTCGTCATCTTGGATCTGGGAGCCGAAGATAGCCGAAAATACCTGAAAATAGCAAAGTGAGTCTAAAACCCTTAGTTTTATACTACTGGTATTGAAACCTACATAACGTTTCCAATGTATAAATATGTTAAACTTATCTATTGTTATGTTCACAGCCGGAGCTGACGGTCACAGAATACCTTCAGCGTGGAATAGAAGTGGTTGGAACATTTCAGCTAATTGGCATATTTTACTACTGTGGCCAGATAATCCTTAATGAGGTAAGCTATTTTCATTTAATTATTAGTAAAGTTATTATTAATAAATGTAGTTTCTTTCTACATATCCTTCGGGTCTGAGAATAGTAAAAATGTGCCAGTATTTGCGTAAAGGTAGTTGCCAGGGTGGGTATCATTGTACGTGTATGTGGGAAGTTTGTATATTTTTTGAGATTTTTTTGAATTTTTGACATTATATAATTTTTTTACTTCAATGTCTCTACTATGTTTAGTTATATTTAAATAAATATATGTTCAGAGACGTCCACTTGTTTTTCAATTACAATTTTATTAACCATTAAAGAATTGATCGTCAAGGACCACGCAGGCCGGATCGCGTTCTCTTCGTGGATGTGTGTGTAGTCTATCTTGTCTCAATGCCGGTAATTCCAGCATTTTTTTCCAGCAACTAATGAAGTAATTAATTGACGAAGTTGTAGCTTCCCAATAATCTTCGTCATATTAATACTATGGTTAACAGCCGGGTCCTGAAGTGCACATTTCCTCTTCCACCTCCCTGGGACCTCCAGCTCCAGAGGTGGTACAATATAGAAACAAATCTTAGAAGGGTTTATTTCATTGATAACGTTGCACCAGTTTAATACATATATATATATATATATATATATATATATATATATATATATATATATATATATATATATATATATATATATATAGTAGTAGATAGTAATGTATAACACCTAGACCAAATTTGGAGACATATGGTTATTTAACCATAAACTCTCCAAAAAACACTTTACCACCACTATTACACAAATTTATACAAAAATTAACCCAAATTATCAATTTTTTAAAATAAAATAACTAATACCTAATACTCAAATAATCAAAAAAGTTATCAATATTCTTATTAAAACTACCAAAAAATGAAATCAAAATTCTTATAATATTTTATTCAAATGAAATTCTTATAATATTTTATTCAAATTTGATAATTGCACAATCTAATTTCGATAATTCTTATAATATTTTATTCAAATGAAATTCTTATAATATTTTATTCAAATTTAATAATTGCACATTCTTTTTCTTTAATAATCTTTATTTCTGTAACTATCAAATTAATATTTTCAAGTTTGTTAAATTCTTTCAAATACTAAACCAAAATGATTAATTCCAATCGAAAGATTGTTAAAAAACGATGTGAATTCATGTATAATATGTCTTTGAACAATAGAAATTATTTATGCATTTGTTATAGTAATATTACTTATTAATTCAACAACGTTTAACTTCATTCCTCTATGTCAACAAACTGCTTAGTCATTCTACTGTCGTCTACTCACAAAGAAACCTGATTGTTTCATCTCTGAGTGCTTATTATGAATTCTTATAAATTAATCCACGATGAAGATATAGATATTTATACAAAAATAGAAGAATTAAATATATACCATAAGAAGATGTTAGAAGTTATCACAGATATTCGAGATATGAACATAGAAGAAATAAAGAAGAAAATTAGTGATTGTGCAATAGTGATTCCATCCAAACCTAAAAGTGACTTATGTAATATTTTAAAAGCTATTGGTAATCAATATATAGGTAAGAAGGAAAAAACTAATTCAGAAATACATTCTTTTTTAGTTAAGTTATTAGTTCCAAACATCACAATTAAAGACATTAAATTACCAAATGTTAACAATAATGCTGATGTATTTAAACTTTTACATAAATATGATTTAACAATAAAAAAACATTCTGCTTATTCATTTTATTTAAATGCAGCATTTGGTTACTTTTTAGAAATTTATTTTAATAATTTCAACAATAAAAACATTCATTGGAAGGATCATATTAAAAAAGAATTTAATATAAGCGAAAGTTTTGGAAGAAAATTAAGAACTGTTGGTAAATTAGTTTACAAATATCCTAAATTAAAACTTCTAAATATATCATTTACAACATTTTATAAACTACATCTAAAGATAGAAGAAATGTTGGAAGATACTGAGTTTAATGAATTTTGGAAGTGAATAAGTCAAGGTCAACGTTCATCTGAGAACGCCAATGTCACAAACAAATAGAAATATCTGTGTTTCATATAACAATCAAGGTCAAGTTATCAACGCTAAACTCCTTTCATA